>VNJY01005322.1:0-25171 GCA_008042715.1 Drosophila bocki | reverse complement strand
ATCATGGCATTTAAATTTTCGAAATCGGACCACCTAGTTCTCCAGAATATGGTTGACAAAGTACGTTTTTTTAGTGTACTTTGGCACCCTGTATCTCGGAAAGTTGACAATATTTTTATTTTAATAAATATTAAAAAAATTCTTCATACTTTTCTATATAACTGGACAGAAATTTAAATTTCTGTTACTTAAGCGCTAATTAGGGCAATTTTTTAAAGAATAGTCTAAAAATCAGCTCGCGTCAGCTGCTAACAAAATCAAACATGTTTGGTTGATCAAACAGAGCGGAGCGGAGCTGACCTTATCAGCTTTCAGCTCCGCTCTCAGTGTGCGCGCTCTCATACAAGTAGTGTGTTTGTTTCAGAGAGCTGATAAGCCGTCAGCCGTCAGCTCCGCCTTCAGCTCGTAGTGTGCGCGCGGCCTAACAGCGGCCAAGAGCAGCCAACAGCGGAACAACCAAAAACAACAAGTCACTAACTCAACACCAGGCACTGCATCATCGGCGACGCTTTCGCTTTTTATAAAAAGAATGAGATTGTCCTCACTTTGTTTTGGCCTTTTCCGCTTTTCCTCTTTCGCTTTTCCGTTGCCATTTGCTCGCTTTCCATTTTGGTCGCCTGACATTTTGGGTCAGTTGTCTCATTTGTTTTCCAACCGCCGCTTTTCCTTTTTTTTTGTTTTTTTTGGGGTAATTTTAAACTTTAAAATGTGTGATTTATTGCCACGATGCACCGACAGCTTTTTGCGGTGCGTTAAACATGGCGTATGATTAACGTTAACGCGGCGTATGCGTAACGCGCACTCCTGCCAGCAGCACTTAGCGACAGACGCTCAAAGCTGCTGCGGCACAAAAGTAAGAGCTAAAGCAACAGCAAAACGAAACGAAGAGAAAAGTTATTTCGCCAAAGCGTTTCTGAACTGCAGTTGGAAATTAGTTTCGAGCGACAAGCGCACAAATCGCACAACAAGTTAATTAAATAACTTTGCGAAACGGAAGTGGGAAAATGATTGCAAAATTAATCTTAAAATATGAAAGATGTCGATAAGTTTATGGCATAAACTGAAAATCACTGAACAGTTCAATGATTTTTGGGCTAAGTTTAAGGAATTGATTAACTCAACAAAAAACTGAACAAATTAAGAAAGAGATAAGAAAACTGTCTAGTTTAAAGTAGATATTAAAAAAAATAAAATATAGAGTAAATAAATAAAAAAGCTTTCCATCAACAAATATTGATATATGAAATTAACGAATGAAAATAAAAAAAATTATGAGTATAATGCTCTAATTTGGTCGTCAATTTTTCGGGCAAGGTCACACTGATGCCTATGAAAGAGTAATATTAATTTTAAATAGCAAGGTCACACTGGTAAAACTTTTTTAACGGAACTTCAAAGAATTTTAGTTTTCATTTCAAGTTAAAACTTATGAATACAAAAAAAAAAAAAACATTATAATAAATTAATTTTATTTTGTGCATTACCTTAGCACAGAAACATCATTAATCTTTGATTAGCTTTATTTTTATGTTCATTTTGTATTAACCCATTGAAACGGAAATTAGAAAGTCATTCCCAGTTGAATGATATTACCTCCATAAAAAAACGAGAACCCTTTTCAGAGGCCTTGTTTTCCCCCATTTTTTCCCCAGGTGTGATTGCCAAGCACTTTGATTTCTTTCTTCGATTTCTTTCCTTCGACTTGATGTTTGCCTTAAATGTCCAATTGATGGCCAGCTGCCATCGACATAATGCCAACGATTTGAGCCCCTCTTTGGAAATTGTCTAATGACTGCAACTCGAGTCTCTCTTATCAAAGATTCATGTGCACATTTGCCAATCACCTTGACGAGCGGATCGCATTTCCCTTTCCAGTTTTTCCTTAGCCACTTTTTCACCATTTCCTGTACGTATTTTCTGTGGCAATTGCACTTAACTGACAGTAAGTAGCTAGTTGAACTCAAACAAAATGCTTAGCGCACAATCCGAGAACAAAACAGAGCTCAAGGAGGCTTCAAAAGACTCGAGTGCTTTGGGGTTTTAGATGGAGGACAGCTTTTGGAGTGTTTTAAAATTAAATTTCTAGCTAAGACCAGACAGGAAAAAATAAGGAGAAAATAAGAGAGAGAGCTGAGACACTGGGAGAAAGGGGCTAAAGGTTTAAGAAGGGTTTTTAAAATTATAAAAAATTTTAAAAACAATTTTTAGTTTGTTTTCTAGCTAGAAATAATAATTTTTAAGATATAAATATTGTTTCCTTTAAATCAACTAAACCATTAATTTAAAATCCTTCAAGTTTAAATTTATATCCTCATTTTTCCAGTACATTTTCATCACCTCTTCCCCATTTTTTTCTCCTTGTGATTACAGGACGCGTCAGTTTTTTGCTTTACCAATTAGCTTCGGCCATAAATTCAGCCGCCGACGGGCTGATGCCGCAGACGCTGCAGGAACAAGTGGAGGTGGAAGTGCTGGAGGATCGGGAGCAGTTCCTGGCCACCAACCCGGATCCCAACTGGCTGGTCGCCATGGCCAATGAGTTTCAGGTAAGGAGGAACTCTCTCTTTCCCAAAGATAACTCCTGCCAACATAAATCACGCTGTGTTGTTGCTGCTTAACTTTTGGCATCGTGTTCGTTTCGTTTCGTTTGGTTTCTTTATTTTTATTTTTTTTTTAACTTTCGCCCCGGATATCTGTCAGAGCTAAGGGGAGTGCTGGTGTGGTAGACATTTTTGGAGTAGCATCTCCTCTGGGCACGTGACCGCACGGTGGTCACGCTCCAGTGCCGCTGGATTTCATTTACAGCCAGCAGGCACGCCACGTCGCTTCCCTGGGATTGAAAACAATCAGGCGGCGCCACCAAAGATTTATCAGTGCCTTTCGAAGTGAGTGCCATCGAAGGGCAATAACCGATTAAGTCCTGAACCCAGCTTTATCACTGCTCCTTCGATTACCCAGCTTCTTTGGCAAATAATTGCGGGGGATTATAAATTGTAACAGGCTTTAAAATTTCAATTTGTACAGGGTTTTTATGATGAGAGCATTAAAATGGAGTTGATATAACAAGATGGCCTGAAAGATTTCTAAATTCTAAGAGGTTATAAAATGGGGTTGAGCAAGGCATTTCAACAACCAAGAATTTATGAACCATGATTAAAATATAATCAAGAGAGATCTTAGGGTGCGGATAGATAGATGGATAGATAGATAGATGCATTTTATGGTTGATATTTAAGATGGTAAATTTATTAAAATATTAAAATACAACCAATATAAAATTTAAAAAAAGAAAAAAATAATTGAAATTTCTATAGTTATTTCTATCAAATTGATTAACGCTTTATTTGATTTATTTAGTATTAATTACCTCTCAGCATCTGCTAACAAAACTACATATTTCTGAAAAATATCCTTCCTGTTAGTCAATTCCAATTACGTTTCTTTACCACGAGCCCTGTTGATTTTTCCTTCCAAAAAGAAACCCACATTGTCGGACAACTGGCCTTCCCATGGTTTCTATTGCAGGCAGTTTGATTGAAAATTCATAGTTTCGCCCGTAATAATCACATCATACAGATTCATGATGCAGCCGCCCACTTTGCCAGAAATTGCCTCAAAGCCAAACCAATTTCAGGGTCCGAGATTGAAGCTGAAACTGAGGAGGAGGTCCAAAGAAAGAGCCTGGGATTATGACATGCATCGAAAGGTTCTCATTAGCACTTGCATAAATAGATAGAAAGGATGGTGAACATTGTAAGGTTTTTTTTTGAGAAAAACTTAAATTTTAGTATCTCTATCTTTGGGTTATTCCCATTTTTCCGCATTGCATTTTGCAATGTTTGCCGCTTGTTTGGCTTTGAGACATCTGCTTTCAATTTCGCAGATTGTCTTCTACAAATAAATGCAAATTTTATGCAAAACAAACGACACTGAGATAGTGGAAGATATATGGTTTTGTTGCTGGAGAATAGGGAAGAGCTCATCCTTGGTTTGCTTTTCCGCTGTTTGCTTGCATTGATAAGAGACTGTTTTTTTTTGGGATTTGGGTTTGTTTTGAAATATTTCATAATGATAAAGGAGAATTTTTTGGGATTTTTCGAAGGTTTAGTAAAGATTTTTTCTTTAAATTGTTAATGTTAAGAGGGAATTCTAAAGATGTTAAAGGGATTTTAAATATTTTATTTTGATGGCTCAGAATTACTGGGGGCTTAGTAAAGGTTTCTTTTTTAATTTCTAAATATTTAAAGTTTTTCTAAAAAGCCTTAATTTTTCTGATTTCCCAAATACAAATGTTCTGGCACACAAAGCCTAAAAATCTCCTGACTTGCTACCCTCTTCCAAACACAGTTTACATTTCTGGCCAAATCCAAGCTTTCGATGAATTCCAAAGCTACCAGGATTCCATTATTTCAGGATATACCCTTGGCTACATTTTTCAGAGAACCAAAACCGCTGTTCATTAGGCTGTTGGCAGCACAGCAAAGAAAACAGCCAAGCCAAGGCAAGGGAAATGTCCACTGGGGATTACTTTGCTTAATTCAACTGCAAATGAAAATTGTTTGTTCTGTAAATTCAATCTCTTGGTGTCTTGTTGACGTTGTCATTACGCCGATGTCTGGCTCTGGCTTTGGTCTCAGCCTCTCGGTCTCAGGCTCTGTGTTTTCAATCCAGGACTTCTTTCTCCCCGCCAGTGTTCAGTTCATCAAAGCGTAATCTGCACAAAATGGCGTCACTTCCTTTCGAGGGCGAGGTGGAAAAAAAAGACAAGCAGTCCAAGGAGGCAGGCTGGCTGGAAGGCTGGCTGTGAGGCAACTTTAAGGCTAACTATGCCGGCGCAGAGGATGGATGCCCCCTAAGCATCCGAAGGATCTTCCGAAAAACCGCCTCCCTTGGCTCTCTCTCACCTAATGGAGTCATAATTCTTCAGCTCGTTAGCAATACATGCAGCGTAAATATGCTTGCGCCGAAAAGTATGCCAGGCATTTCTTTTCGTCCTTGCCACGTTTTTAAGGACCCTCTACCCTGGAGGCAGGGCCTTGGGGCAATGAAGGGTCTGCTAGAATCGGGCACAGCCGTTGTGACAGCCAGCTCGAGATATTGAAAGTTAATTGATTTTTTTCGAGGCTGGGAATGTAGGGAGATGGTGAGTGATGGGGTTTCTATGGGAAGAAAATAATGAAAATAAAATTCTTTAAAAAAGAAATCTCTGGATCATCATTTCTTATCATAAATAATAATCTAGATAATTTAAAATTAAGAACCTTATTTAAAATATTTTTTAAAGTTGGTATAAAAGAAAATTATTCAAGCCATAATACATTTTTAATTCAATTTTATTCATATAAAAACTAAGGTGATCTTAGAACATTTTTATTAAAAGTATTTACTAATTGAATTTAATATTTTTATTATTAATATTTTATTATTTTTTTGTACTTTTCATACTTTATGATTTCTTTTCAAGGGTATGTTTCTTTCAAACCTTTTTTAAAGCAAAATCCCTTACCATCAATTTGTTTTCCATATTCCTTGCAGCCGACTTTCCTTTAGCATCGGCTCTGTGTGTGTAGGTGTGTGTGTGTGGGTGTGAGTGTGCCTTGTTGTGTGTTATTTTGGGTGTGTGTCCGTGTTAAACCTTTTGCCTTTCGGGGAAGTTTCTGGGCCGTGGGCGTGAACCAACAGAATGGCCGCTCAGCCTGACAAGTTGCTTAATTGAAAAGTGTTTTGTTTGGCATGCCTCAGGCCAGGCTGGGTTTTCTGCACTGAAAATAAAATATTAAGATGGTGATTTATTACAGAAAACTGTTAATTAATTTCAAAATTAAATTATGTATAAATTTAAAATAGAAAATATACCTTGAATTAAACCTAAATTCATGCCTCAACACCTGCCTTAATTTTTAGAAAAAATATTGTAAAATTTTCTATACATTTATTTAGTTTAAATATATAGGAAATTGTACAAAAAAATATTTTTTTTTAAATTTAGGCAAGTGTTGTCTATTTAATACAAGAACAAAGATTAATTTAAGGTATAAATATTAATTTGTTGTTTTTTTTCCCAGCATATCTTCTAGTCTTCAAGGATCTTGGCCCCAACTGCTGATTTGGCAACTTTTACGTTCAATAATTTGCTGCTTATTTATGCGGGTGCTTTAAACCCGGCTAAAAACGGAGCAACAAAGGACTTCCGCTTTCTTTTCTCGCAGGACTTTGTCATGGCTTCTGTGATTACGCACAGGAGAGAGCCGAGTCCTTGCCGCATATTTATCACTTGTGCCACTTTTTATTGCTTCCTCTTGCGCATATCGCTGGCTGCTCTCCTCTCCCTGTCCTCCATCATAAATAATTATGTTATTTTAGATTCCCTTCTTTTTTTTTGTTGCCTTTCGCTTGGAACGAGATAAATTGTGGCAATAATTATCGCACATTTTTCAACACGGCAACATTTTTCAACGACTCTCAGCTAAAAATTGGTGACAGTTTCAGTAATTAAGTCGACATGGTGACTTAATGGCGCCCACCCTGGCCACGTTTATGTGTATTTTATGTATTTTTAATTAACTCTAGATGTTGATTCGGCAGATTCGGGGGCCTCTCTGCCAAATTAACCTAATCAAAAGCAACACTCAGCTTTGTGTCTGGAAGTGGAGAGCTCTCTCTAGTCTGCAGTCTGTAGTTCAGCCTTTGTGTTTCAAGTGTTTGTCTGTCTAATTGGTAAATTTAATTAGCCGGCCACTGGCCAACGGTCACCTGGTTTTTGTGTTTGTTTTTCGCTGTGAGAAATTCCAATTTTCTGCTCAAATTTAATAAGCACACTTCTAGATTTCGGCTAGCCAGGGTCCTGGCTAAATTTATAGACTTTGGTCCTTCGCATCCTGCAAGTTTAGTTTACCTTTTGCTTTAACTCTGACGTTAACGGAAATGCAACACTCTGGGGCGGTGTGTGCCACGCCTTGATTTCCGCCCTACAGTCAGTCAACTGAGGCCATGTCAAGGGGTGGGGTTTGAGAGTTGTTAGGGGCTAGAAAGGAGGTAAAATATCTAGATAAATGTTTTAAATTAAATTTATTAAATATATCATTGTAGAAAGTCTTTCAAAATAAATGTATAGAATATTACATTACTTTATTAATTAAATATATAATTGTAAAAAGCCTTAAATAGGTTGATCATTTTGTTTAGATTTTTATTTAAATTTAGGAATCTATTTATTTAAAAAATTTAAAACTTTTTCAATTTAATTTTAAAATAGAGTTTGCATAGAAATGTATTTTTTAAGACAAATATTTATAATGAAGCTATAAAAAAGTTAAATTTCCAGTTTACTATACAATTTTTTATATAAAACTCACCTTTTTCTGTTACAAATAAAATCCCAAACTCTTGCACCTTCCCTCGTTTCAACATAAAATATATAACATGGCTAAACTGCTTTGGCGCTGTTTACTGCAGTTTTCAATTAAGTTGCCAATGGCCCCTTCTGCCTGGCAATTTCCGTGTCCCTCAAAACTCAAACTCGACCAGGTTGCTCGTTGCTGCTGCTGTTGGTGCTGTTGCTGCTACTGCTTCCCTTTTTAATTAGTTGACAAACTTGCACATTTTTATCGCCGCTTGTTCGCTGTTGTACCTTTGCCAACTTGCTCCTGTTTGTCCAATTCCTGGTTCTCTGGTCCCTAGTTCTCTTATTAATTTCATTTTGCACTTGTAATTGCCAGTATATACAGTGGCGAGCACAACTGAGTGCATGTTCACGATTCTGACTTTGGCCATCAATAAAAACCAAACCACACAAGCAAATCCAATAATTTTTTTTGTATAATGTTTCTTAATTAATTTTTAGTTATTTTAAGAAAGAAACAGCAACTTATCAAATAAATTCAAATTCTTAGAATAAAAAAACGAAATAAACTCACATAAACTCAATTTCGCACGTTTTACCTACTTGTACCATTTTTCGCTTTCCATATCTTTTATAAACTAAATTTTATGTTTTTTGTAAAAGATCTAACTCTATAATTGTTCAGTTCTGTTTTTGGTAGTTGTAGATCAGTTTAAAACGTGTTTTTGATGGCCAAAGCTGTATTTGGAAAAATATTATAAAAATATTTAATAAAAGCCCAAAATTTTCCAAATTTTTTGTGATAAATTGAAAATAATGTTGTAAACCTGACAAAAAGTGGCAGTTCTACTCATAAAATCGCCAAAGGACTTGGTATTTTTCAATTTCCATTCAGAAAAGTCGAAAACTGATCCTTAAGCCTCAAGTCGTTGGCCGGAAATAATTATTAAAGTACTCAGGTGCTCATCTAATATTGTCCCAAATGCTAAATAACAAGCTTTTAATGCCAAAGGGTGCTTGTCTGACCATAAACAAAAATGTGTGTACATGTAAATTTCCAATATGCCACTATGCAAACCATTATATTTCCTTTACATGGCTTTACATGGTTTCTTTGAGTTCGATCGCCTGGTCGAATTAAACAATACTGTTTTTCATCACTGTGAAAACGGTAAAACATTAACTCATCAGACTAGTCAACTTGTTTTTAATCGTCAATGATCCAATTTAGGTGATTTTTAGTTAATTTTAAACGATCTTTGGCATTCTTATTGGAAAACGCAGGCTTATTATTTTTTACGCTCGATATGTATCCGATGTCCTGCAATGCTCTTCTAGCAGTCCACTTGCTGACATTTTTGTTTATGGTCAGAAAAGCACCCTTTGTCATTAAAAGCTTGTTTTTTTGTATTTTAGACAATATTAGACGAGCACCTGAGTACTTTAATAATTATTTCCGGCTAACGACTTGAGGCTTGGGGGTCAGCTTTCGACTTTTCTAAATGGAAATTGGAAAATACCAAGTCCTTTTGTCACTTTTACGAGTATAACTGCTACTTTCTGTTAGATTCACAACATTATTTTCAATGAATCACGAAAATTTTGAAATTTTTGAGCTTTTATCAATATATTTTTATAATATTTTTCCAAATACAGCTTTGGCTATCAAAAACACGTTTTAAACTGATCTACAACTACCAAAAATAGAACTGAACAATTATAGAGTTAGATCTTTTACAAAAAACATAAAATTTAGTTTATAAAAGATATGGAAAGAGAAAAATGGTACAAGTAGGTAAAACGTGCAAAATTGAGTTTATGTGAGTTTATTTCGTTTTTTTATTCTAAGAATTTGAAATTATTTGATAAGTTGCTGTTTCTTTCTGAAAATAACTAAAAATTAATTAAGAAACATTATACAAAAAAAAATATTGGATTTGCTTGTGTGATTTGGTTTTTATTGATGGCCAAAGTCAGAATCGTGAACATACACTCAGTTGTGCTCGCCACTGTATATATATATGTGGAAAATCAAACCAAAGAACCGACAAGGAGACAAAGCAAAGCTAAGAAAATTCTATGTGAACAGAGTAATGAATAGTTAATATATACTATATATATATATATATACAACATACACTGGCCGAAAAAGAAACATACATAGATGTAAAAAGCTCTTGGCACACCCTACCCTAAATACCCTACCTACCAGAAAGGAAAATTAAAAAGGAAAACAAAGAGAAAACTAAACGAAAAACAAATCAAATATCGCTGAGAAGAAAAAACCAATGAAAAATCTGCTAAGAAACGAGAAATTCGATGAAACTTTTCCGACAAATGCATTTAAATGGTAAAAAAAAAAAAAATATGAGAAATATTTAAATGAGATAAAACTCAACAACAAACTCTTGTATTTAACACCCAATTATGTCCAAAAAGAAAACTCAGATTAATGGTATAAAACCACAGGAAAAACAGAGAACAAAAACACAAAACTCACACAAATACCTACGAGACGAGAGCCCGACAAACACATACAAACAGACACACACATACACACGCAAGCATTTTTGTGTAAAAGTATAAAAAGAAAAACAGAAAATATGAACTAATGAATGAATATGAAATATATTGAAATAAAATCATTTCCAAACTACTTATTTAAAAAAAAAAAGAATGCCTTTTATTATGGGGAAAGGAAAAAAAAGAAGAAAATCACAAGATAAAAGGTTTGTTTATTAAATTTAAAACTATTAAAAATTAAATTTAAAAAAAATATATAAAGCTAAATTGTTTGTTTAATAAATTTAAAATTAATGAAAATTTAAGAAAATATATAAAATATTTAGTTACAAGTTTTTTTTTAATAAATTAAAATTATTAAAAAGGTAATTAAATAAGAAAAGAAAATATCAAGTTAAAAGGTTTGTTTATTAAATTAAAACTGTTTTTCTAAATTTAAGAAATCTGAATTTAGATAAAAACGCGATAAAATAAACCCTCAGTTCATTGATGAACTTATCAATTTATTTAAATTAAAATTTTTTTGTTTTGAAAATGCTCAATTTTATTTATAAAACGTTTTGCCTACGTAACTTGGGATAATGAAAAATCATATTTAAACAAATCATCATCCAAAATCATTCCTTTTCCAACGCCAAACAAAAACTGAAGGATATCTCAGGACATTTTAATGCCCAACACAGTGCTGGAGTACTCGTAGACCACATAGCTGATGGACACGGCAGGCAGGACCTTGAGAAAGTTGGCCATAATGCCGCGATACAGACCCACCAGACCCTCCTTTCTGACAATCTTCCGGAACTGACCCCGCATTGTCATGGGGATCTGCTTCTGTCGTTGCGCCTCCTCATTGGCAATCGTTTCGGCGTCCTGCGCCTGCAGCCGAGTCCGGACGAGGGCCAACGGGTAGGAGCACAGCTGGCCCAAGGCACTCGATGTGCTGCCACAACCGAGGAGCACCAGAAAGTTAGGCTTCTCGTTGCTCTCATGACTGGCGATATACTGACGCTTCAGGGTCTCGTACAGGGCCAGATCGATGCCGGCATGCGGCAGGATACCCAGAATATTTGGGACAAATCCACGATAAAAACTCCGGGCACCCTCCTGCCTGTAGATCTTGGCCGCAGCATCGGCTATGCCAGTATATTGACCCGTTTTCCTCAATGCCAGACGGGTTTTCAGCACCTCCATGGGATAGATGATGGTCTGAGAGATGCCACCAGCAGCGGCACCGGCATAGAAACGCTCTGCTATGCTCATCTGACGGCCGGCATCCTTGCCTCTTATCAGTTGCTTTATCTGCTCGTAGACTGTAAATTTCAAGGCCGTTTCGGGGGCAATTTTGAGCACATTGATGCCATTGCCACGCCACATGCTCCGTGAACCGCCCTCCTTGAGCATAATCTGCATACACTCGGTGATGCGCATTCTATGGGTTTGCACCTGAAGATACACCTTAATCCTGTCCAGTGGGGCTGTGCAGGTCCTGGAAACGGCACCGGCTAAACCGCCAGCTAGTAAGTGTCGCCACCACACGCCTGTTTTCAGATTCTCTTCCAGAAAATCATCGGGTATGGGATTCATTTCCGAACCAATGTCCAGGTAGGTAGAGTGTCGCCAAAACTGAATCAAATCCCTGATATCCTTGGACGGAGCCAGGAGCATAAAATCCCGCCACTCGTTAACGCTGATATTCAAACTTCCGTCCTTGTCAATCCGTGTCAGCAGATTCTTTGCCTCGTCCAGGTCTATGTCCAAACCGAGATCCTTGAAGGCGGCTATCAATTCTTCAACATTCACCTGCCCATCGCCGTTCTTGTCCAGTCGCGAGAATTGCAGTATCAGATTTTTTTCATGCTCCCGCACATAGTGCAGGAACTCGGCAAAGCTTAGGCCCAATCCTGTCCCGAAATCCGGTTGTTGTTGCAGGAACCTGGCGGCATAGACACTCGAGAGGCCATGGAGATCGTGCAGGGCCGCCGACAGGTCATGGATATCGATGCGACCGTCACCATCGCGATCCAGTTGCTTGAAGATCCTCTCCAGTCGCTCCTCGTCCCTGACGGGCATCGCTATGAGAGGCGGCATGACGTTAAAGTTGGCCACCGTGTTGTAGGGCCTGGTAGCCACCAGGCGTCCATGGCCAGAAGCCAGCAGGAGGCAGCTCCTCCAAGAGTCCAAGTTGGATTCGGTGGGATGTGGCAGCTCCTGTTTCTGATCCTGCTCCTGCTGCTGGCTTTCCTCGGGCTGCGTGTTTTCTTCGATTTTCACTCGCTTTTTGAACATTCTCTAAACTCTTTTCCCCAAGTAGTTGAAGAATAAATGAAGTATATCTTCAAGGTTGCTTTGTTTTATACAAGTTTTTGTTATGAATTATTGTAAAAAATATCAAGAGAGAGCGAGAGATAAATTTTAAGTGAATTTCTTAGAATGCATAATAAATTAACCAGAAAAAGCCTTCAAAATAATAAATTATGAATTCATTATATATGGATTTTATTTTTTAAATAAATAAAAAGTGAACCCTAAAAAATCTTCCTATAACAAAGCGGTGGAAAGGAGAGTCTGGTGGGTCTGTATCGCGGCATTATGGCCAACTTTCTCAGTGCTGGAGTCAGCACTGTGTTTGGCATTAAAATGTCCTGAGACATCGTTCATTTTTTGTTTGACGTTGGAAAAGGAAAGATTTTTGATGACGATATGTTTAAATATGATTTTTCATTATCCCAAGTTACGTAGGCAAAACGTTTTATAAATAAAATTGAGCATTTCTAAAAGAAAAAAAAAATAAATTTAAGTAATTTGCTAAGTTCATCAATGAACTGAGGTTCTATTTGGGATTTATTTCACCGAGTTTCAAACGAAATTTTTGGTAAATTTTGCAAAGTTTTACTATACGCGAATTTTGTATAAAATGTACAGAGACAATAACTAGATGGAATCTCCACAATGCATCCTGAATAAATACCTGTTCATTGATGAACATTAACAACAATAAATTTCAAATGAAATTCTCACAATGATTTAAAAACAGAGAAACACCCCACCCCTCAAATCCTGGAAGTAACTTATCGGTTAATAATACGTACATATATACGTATATATATATGTATTTTATATTATTAGTTGAAAGCTTTCTTGCAGCTTTATGTGTGTAGAATAATAGTTTTGGCTTTGACTTACCCGCTGATTTTTCCGATCACTTTTACAGCTTATTTGCAGTAAAAAACACTCTTTTGCCTTCCATCTTTACTTCGCAGACTTGGCTGGGACTCATCCATGATTAATTCCTTCCAATTCAGAGTTTGTTGTTGTTTTTGCACATTTATAACAAGAACTTGCACATTTTTAGCTAAATTATACATTTTCGCTGGTCATCCAGATGGTTGGGTTGATATGCACACGCACACGTCACAGGTAATCACGTGAGCACTGACTGAAGCTGCGGAGGCGGAAACGCCTATATTAATAGGTAGCTAGAGGGAGAGAGGTTGATCGAGAGGGAGAGGTTGATTTCACTCTCCCTCTCTCTCTAACGCGAACTCTAATCGGAGCGGAGCTGATAAGCGAGCTGATTTCAGAGCAACGAACACTCACACGCACTTGTATGAGAGCGCGCACACTGAGAGCTGAGCTTAGCTTATCAGCTCTGCTCTTAGCTCTGCTCTCGGCTCTGCTCACAGCTCTGCTCGCAGCTCTGCTCTCAGCTCTGCTCACAGCTCTGCTCTCAGCTCTGCGCTCAGCTCTGCTCTCAGCTCTGCTCATAGCTCCTCTCGAAGCTCCGCTCTCAGCACTGCTTTCAGTGTGCGCCCAGCTTAACTCTATATGCCTCTCCCTCACTCAACCCACCTCCCACGCACTCTCGATCAACCTCTCTCCCTCTGGCTACCTATATACAAAGGCCCCTCTGCCGCCGCAGCTTCAGTCAGTGCGCGCCTCCCTCTCTCCCCTTGAGCCTCCTCTCAGCCTCACCTGTGACGTGTGCATTCCAACCCATCTAAATGAAAAGCGAAAACGTATAATGTCGCTGGAAATGTGCAAGTTATTGTTATAATTGTGCAATAACAACAAAAATCTCTGAATTTGAAGGAATTAATCATCAATGAATCCCAGCCATGTCTGCTGTGTGAAGATGGAATGCAACAGAGTGTCCACTAATTGCAGGTAAGTTCAAACCAAAAATATTATTATAATATACATAAAGCTGCCTTAGCAGCGATCGGGTGTTTAGAAAACTTAGCTTAAAATATAAAAGAAAGCAAATTGTATACAAAAAAGTTTAAACAAAACTTCGGTGTGCCGAACTTGGCTTGTTTTTGTGCTATTTTAAATAATGAACTTTCGAACTTAGAGGAATGCATTGAGTTCAGAATAAATTCTACAACTTTTATAAACTCAATGATAAATTACAAGTAAACTTTTCAAAATGAAATATACGTAATAAATTAATTTATTAATTATAGGATACATTTTTGAGTATTTTTAAATGAAGCATTTTTGAAACCCGATAAATGCAATGAAACCTGAATGAATACCAGCTGATTGATGAACTCAACGATGAAATACAAGTGAATTTCTACAACAATTTCTTAAAGGAATTATAAATTTGTAACTTAAGAAACTGTAGTTTTAATAATTACTTTAAGTAAACAGTATATAAATAAATAAATAAATAAATAAATAAAAAAATATTTTAAAAATTGTAAATGAGGAAAATCTAATAAAATATTAAACTGAAAAGCAGAAAATTAATTACAATTTCAATTTTGGTATGCAAAATGGGAAAATTATATTTTTTATATTTCTGCAGGATATTAAAATTTCAGAAGTGTCGTTTCCTTTCTTGTTTTAGTGATGTTTTCCGCCCAAAAGAAAAGCTTTATAATTATTCTAAAACCTGAAGACAGCTCCCTTTTGGGTTTGTAAAATTGCTACCCCAAGAAGCTTGCCAAAAAGTTGCTATTTAATCAAACAAAAGCTTGCAGCGGCAACGTGTTGCAAGCAATGTTGCTGCTATTGCTGCTGCGGGGAAACACGCAACATCTAATGGAGCGCAGCAGCCACAGCGAACGGCATGTCAGTTGGCCCTTGGCGCTCTCTTGGAATCCACGCTGCGGATTCAGAATTCCGGATTCCGGTTTCGGATTTTGGAGCACTGAAACACAGCACGGCAATCGACAAACGCATCTCCGGATTCTCGGGAAAAACGGAATCCATTCAGTGCGTTTCGGTTCCAAAGTTGACACTCTCTCTCACGTCTCGCTGCAGCTTTTCTTTGCGGGGGAAAAATCAACAAAAGCGGCAATAAAAAAATAAACAAGAAGCAACAAAAAAGCAATCAGCAAACAAAGTTGACAGTTGTGAAAAGGACTCGCTGAAAATGGCTGGAAAATCGGGTGGAAATTGGAGGCTACTATGGCCATTGCTGTTGCTTTGAATTTTCCCCCCGCACAGAAGCTTGTGTTTGTTGTGTTTTTCGCCTGCAATTTTCTTTTCATTTTCCTGCTTTTTTTGTTAGTATTTTTAGTGCTTGCGTGCGGATTTTCTTTTATTTTTTTTTGTTGGTGTCAAAAGTTAAACAATTTCATGTGAGATGTAAGTAGCAGAAAAGCTAAGAGAAAACCTTGAAAATAGTCAAAAAAGAAAGGAAATATAAAGGGAAAATCAATGCGCGTATGCGTGTGCTCCTGTGTGTGTGTGAAGAGGAAAATCCATAAGGCGGCGCGTGAAGTGAAACTCAAACTCCGAACTCAAACTCAAACTCAAACTTGTCGTTTACAAAATATAATTTATAATTTATACAAGAAAAGGAGTAAAATCTAGGAAACTTTGTGTGTGTGTGTGTGCAGTTTTCCTGTATTTTTTATTGCGTTTTTTTTTTTTAATTTTCTGGCAACCGCAAAGTGCCAAAAATCCGTTTATCTGCAATAACAACAAACTAAAAGAAAAACCCACGGCCAGAAGATTTTGTAAACAAGCCAATTCGGCTGCCAAACACGGAAGCGGGGAGCCAACAGCTGATCCACCCAGCAAAAACGCTACAAAAAAAAAATAGTAGCACCCACCCACCCCCACACACACACACACACAGAAAGAGAGAGAGAAGAATACCAAGAAGGTGCTGCCAAAAACTATCTGTCGACACAATGCAGAAAACTTTTCCACACACACAGAGGCAGCACAGTGGTTCAAGTTAGAAGAATGCACTTTTCTTTAGAAAGAAAATCAAAGGAGTGGGAAAGAAAACTTGGAAATGAATATAAATACAATTTTCCAGAGGCTCTTCTCAGCCTTTATCTAACTTAAAGTAGATTTTTTATATATTTTAAAGGGGATTATTAAAATGGAATTTAATAAATTTCTTAAAATTTATTTTTTTTTAATAACAACCAAAAAATAATTTATTAAATATTATAATAATTAAATAAATGAAGAATAGATTTTTTAATATTTATTTATTGATTAGTGTAATTTTTACATATTTATTTTAAATTTCAAACAAAATAAAATTAAAACAATTTCTCAGAATATTTATTAAATATTTTAATTGATTAAATTAAAAGAGAACACCGTTTTAAAGAAAAATAAATATACCACAAGGTTTTCACTATATTTTAAATTATAAATAAATTAATTTTTAAATTTCTCTAGCATATTTTAAAAATAATTTAAATAAATTAATTAATTTAAAACCAACTTTCATAGATAAATAAATATATCTCAAGGTTTTCCAATATTTATTGGTTGCAAAAATTATTAAAATCATTGGTATATGTTTTTTTTTCTTTCAAATTAAAAATTTAAAATGATAAAAATGATAAAAATTAATATTTAAAATATTATAAAATTCGTCAACCTTGGATATTTCCATTTATTCCATTTATTTTGCACAGAAATTAAAGCCACACTGTACTAGAACTTTCAAATTGATTATGTTTCCAATAATCTGTCACCTTTGTACACTCTCACACCCACACACATACACACAAACAGTGCAAGGACACTCAAGGAAACCGTACAGCAACAGCAACAGCAAGGAGCAGGATAAGCAGCAGTTGCAGTTGCACCAGCAATATATTTTTGTTGCCAGCGCCAAGTTCAAAATCAACGCCTGACAATGACAACAGTAACAGCAACAGCAGCAGCAGCATGGCGCCCTAGCAGCCCAAAAATAACACCAACATCGACAGCAACATTGCCTGCGGCAGCCATAACAACAACAACAACAGGATCAACAAGGACACTGGCAGTAGCAACACCAAAACCAACACCAATACCAAAAGCAATAACAATCAATGGGCTCGACACGACATGGCGACGTCAGCTGGCAACACCAACAATGCAACAACATCAACAACAACAACAATCACAACAACATCAACATAAATTGCTTTGGCAGCTGCAACAACCATTGCATTTGCAATGCCTGATGACGTCGATCCGTCTACCATCGGACGCAATCAGCCGGTTCTTTTTGGCTATTTGCCTGCTGGGCTGCCTCAGCCCCTATACAGGTAATTAGCAATAGCATTTGTACTTAAGCTTTAAGATTTATAACATATATTTATTACTCACTTTGAGTGTATTTTCACATAGTTGCTTTTGACTCCGTATTAGATTTGTTCTTCTTATTATTTCCAGTTGCTGTTCATTTAGATGTTCACGTTGTTATTCATTCTGTTGTTCACTTTGTTTTTCATTCTGTTCTTTACTCTGCCTTTTAGTTTGTTCTTTCCTTTGAGATTTACTTTGGGCTTCACCTTATGTTTCACTTTTTGATTCACTCTGTAATTCACAAACCACATTTTATTGTTAACTTTATTATTCAATCTTTGGGGTTCATTTAGTAATTCATTCATTTGTTTAATTTGTTATTCACTCTGTGGTTGACTCTATGGTTTTTTCAGTTACTCTTTCTGTGCTTCACTCTTTTCTGTTCATTTAGTAATTCATTTAGCTGTTGATTCTTTATTCACTCTGTGGTTGACTCTATGGTTTTTTCAGTTATATGATTCACTCTGTTGTTCACTCTTTTATTCAATATCTTGTTAACCTTACGTTTCTTTATTAAAACTCTAAATACCCAAAAATAAGAAAGTAAAGTATTATAAAAACAAAAACCAAAGGGGGGGGGCTTGCATTTATCCAATTAAAAACCACCCTCCCCTAGAGGGACACCCATGAAGACATCCATATTCATTTAGATTTGCTCGTTAGCGAAATTTCTCTGTTGGCACCTTAATCGAAGCGAATGACGCGATTATACAGTATAACAATTGCGTCCCGTTGCGTTTTACACAAAGCTTAATTTTGTTGTGCCAACACACACATACAAATTGGGAAAACTGTCAGAAGTTTGTCAGTGCCTGCCGTGGCTTTGATATTTCTTTTTCCTATTTCTTCTATTTTTTTTTTTGTATTCGCCATTTGCATATATCGAAGGTTGCGAACACCGAAAGCCTATACAACCGCACTCCACTTTCAAAGGTGCCGGTGAGTCGGCTATAAATCTGCCTATTACAGTAAAGTCTAGCAAAAAAGGGAAAGCTTGAGTTTGAAAATAATGAAATTACTCTAAGAAATAACAAGGAAAATCTATTTATTTATATTATTTGAAATATATTTTTTATTTTTTATGGAGAAAAATTTAAAATTGTTAGCGAGTGCTGTCTGTACCTGCCTCACCTGCCCGGTGCTCAATCAAATTTGATGATTCTGTTTTCCTTTTATGTGCCAGCCAGAGTCGAGCCATAAACAATTGCCAGTAGAATGAGAAAAAGTCTTGAGATTTTCAACAAAAAGAAAATCAAGAAAAGGGGTAAAAGATGCACTTTACAAAATAATATTCTTAAATTCTTAAAAGAGAATATTTTCCTTGTAAAAGTGACTTTAAAATTCAAGAAAAAATATTTAAAAAAAAAGGTTAAAGCTGAACTTTACAAAATAAAATTCTCAAAAGAAATTATTATTATTTAAACCTAAAAGTGACTTAAAAACTTAAATTTTAATAATTAAATACAAAAAAAAATTAAAAAACTAATTTAATTGAGATAATTTTATATATATATATATATTTAAATATTACAAATAAAATTTTTATAATTTCTATTGAGCCTTTTAGTGTTTGTTAGTATCCAACCTTGACTTTGCACAACATGCAATGTTCACTACCGCGGAAAGCCCTGTTTCCCCCCTTTTTCCCATTTTCCTCTATTTCCCCTATTTTTTCCCCAAACCCTCGGGCTTGTTACACAAAATTTGAATGTTAGAAACAAGAATGGTGGAAGAATGGAGGTAGATTGAAACAAACTGGAACATGTGGCAAACGCTGCTCAAGGGCCCAAGGAGATGGAGATGTGTATAGAAATATATATACATATATATTTTTATATATATATTGAGCTATTCGAACGATTTGGCTTCCCATCAATCTTGGGGCATTCTGTAGCATACTTGAAGGCGCTTGAGGCTAATTAATTGCCTGCTGCAGTGATGGACAGTGAAGCTTCCTGAATAGGTACCAATTACCAGCATTAAAAATGTAATTTTTTAAATTAAAATTCAAATTAAAATTATTATTTAAGTTTTAAATTAAATTAATTTTCTGGCTACCTTTTTTTGGGTATTTTTTTGTACCTAGGTACAGTCTCAGTAAAAAAAAATGGTTAGGTACATTATAAAAAATATTTTATATTTTAAATATTTAAAATCAACAAACTTGTTCTAAGAAAACAAGAACCAAGAATCAAATTGAATAAGATTAAAAAAGCCTTTACAAGAATGGTCAAGGCCTTAAATCCTTGTACCTAAAGGTACTTAGTAGGCGTACCTTAACACAATATATTCCTTAAATGTATGCTCTTTCTAAATAAAACATATTTTTACATATTTAAAACCTGTTTGGCTTTAATTTACACAACTCTATCAGTATTTGCACCCCCAAAAGCAAAACAATTGAGTAACTTGGCTTTTCTTGTACCCCCTGACCGCATTAGCTTACATAAAGTGCCCCCGTCGATCGATGAAAAGCGTTGCGTTACAGCTAATTACATTTTCTTTTACAATTACATTTACATTTCCCTACTTCAGTTTTTTTGTGTGTGTGTGTTTCGATAACGATAACCGGTATGTAATGATGATGAAGATTGAGGTGGCGGTGATGGTGGTGCAATCAATCGAAGCTCAAGTGGCCACAAACACTGAAGAGCCCAAGAAGAGCCCTGTGATTATGGCCAACAACGATGCAATCGAGCCATCATCATCAGCCACTGGACAATCTATCGGGGCCTGCAAGGACCAGAGAGTCAGGGCCAGTCATGCCTGATGATGGGGCTCTCGAATTCCCCTAGAGAAGCACTCATTATCGTATAAAATATGAATTAAATTCAAACTGAGAGGCCGCCCTCATTTATGGAAAATCAATTTTTTATTTTGGTAATATACGAAACCCAAAAGTAGTTGAGTGAATTACAAATGAAATGGGAAAATAATGCGGATAATTGACTTGCTTTTGAAGGTCATTAAATAAAAAAATATAATAATTGTACAATTTTTTAATTAAAGATATTCAATTATATAAATAATACAATTTATAAATTAAAGAAGAGATGAGTGAACCTAAAACAGGCTCAAGATATTCTTTTCTTTATTCATTGGGTCATTTATATGTTCATTCTCCTGTTCATTTTATTGTTCATTCAGTTGTTCATTTCGTTTCTTTATTGAAACTCTAAATCAACCAAATCATGTAATAAGACCAATAAACCTACTAGAAATATTATTAAAAAAAAAATCACTTATTAAATCGTAAACAAAATAAATTAAAGAATAGTTGAAAGCATTTGAACAAACTCTAAAAAATATTTTAAAAAAACCCAATTAAATTATAAAAAAAAAAAATAAGGGAAGAGTTACAAAGACACTTTCCTTTGTTCCTCTCCACACACGTTCTGTGAGTTTTAAACAAGCTTCCCTGGCTTACCACTTGTCCCATTACGCATACGACACGTTGACAGGCAAAAGACAAGAGACAAAAAGCACACATAAAGCGTACACATTACATCAGGGGGGGAGAAAAGGGTGGCGCACTACGACGTGACCGGGCTAATTACATTGCACCATGGCATTCAAAATGGTTTTATAATCTTTGCTTCCGTTGGCAATTCGCCGCCAAAACAAATGTCCACAAAATGTTTCAGCCTCACGAGCCAGGCCAAGCCAGCCTTTCCTGGCTTTCTTCTTACCCATTATCCCCCCGCACTTGGCAAAGTCTCATTAGTGATGGCCAATACACAAGGAAGCTCAAGTGCACAGTTAAAAATAAGGGGTAGAAATTGGTTTATACAAAAAATGAAAGAAACAAAAATTAATACAAAAAAAAATAATAACAATAATAAAAGTATAAAAAATAAAATTAATTAAAAAAACAAATTTTTTTAAATAATAATAAAAAAAATATTTAAAAAAAATATTTTAAAAAATATTTGACAAAAATTTTTGTAAAATATTTAAAAATGTATTAAAAAAAAAAAAAGTATTTAAAAAAAAAAATTAATAAATAAAAAATATTAAAATAATAAAAAAAAAAAAATAATAAAAAGAAATAAACAAAAATGACAATAGAAAAAAAAAATTTAAAGGAATAAAAATGAAAAAAAAAAAAATTAAGAGAGCAAAAAAATTGATTAAATTATTTTTTTTAATTAAGCGAAAATATCGTAAATTTAAATATAAGGAATTTTTAAATAGTAACAAATAAATATATTTTTTAAACAAAGTATTCAATAAATTTTAAATATTTAAAATCTAATTTAATATTTTTTAAATAATTTTTCAATATTTAATAATTTCCTTTGGCAACTTTGAGATACAAATTTTTTGCTCTCTGCCCCGGTAGAGTGGCGAATGAGAGCCACAAAGCAGGCTAGAAAAGTGGAAAACTTGATGGCTGCACTCACTCAACGATGCCACCAGTGACCCTGCCACTTTTCCACTTTTCGAAAGCCCCACCGCCACCCGCTCTTCTTGGGTTTTCCTCGCCGCTTAAGCATTTATGAACTGCTGTGTGTTCGAAACAAGGCTGCAACACTGGCAAGTGCATTTGATTTAATTTTCCTTCCTTTTTTTACCCATTCGCTCTCTTCTTTTTTTTCGAGTGAGTGGAAATTCTGTTTAGCATTCTCCACGTCAAGTGGCAGCCCAGCCCGTTGACATTGAAAGTAAACTTGCCGCAGAAAATTGATTGGGGTCCAGCCAGAAAAATACCTTAAAAGCTTTTTAATGTCGCTCTATAAATATTCAAATGCTGCGATTTTAAATCAATTTTGGCCGAGAAAATCAATATTACATTTAGCTAAATGAATAGAATATTTATTTTTGACCAAAAATAAAAATATACAAAAATGTCATGAAACCTAAAATAATCTATGCCAACTATTTCCCCCAGACTTGAAATAGAAAATCAAATAAAACATAATGAAATGTGACATGAATTGCAATCGTAAACTAAACGTATTGAAAACAAAGTGTTATTGACATAAAAACAAGCAACTAAATAATATATATATAAATATATATAGTATATATAGTATATATATAAATCGAGGCCAAACAAGATGCAATCGGTCGGAAAATCATATAAATTAAAGCCAATTGAGAAAAGCAATAGACAATAAATTGCAATAAATTAGAAAAAAAAAATCCAAAAATAATTGAAATAAATTTAAAAAAAAATCCTAAAAACAACAAAAAAAAATTAATAAATTGTAAAAAAAATATTAAAATAAATATTTTTAAAACTCTAATTAAATAAAACTCTAATTTCAATAAATTACAAAAAAAAAAAATCCCATACATTTGCAATAAAAATATACATGTAAAACTCCAATTAAATTAAAGTTAAAATATAATAAATACAAAATAATTTTAAAATTATTTTCCGTACTAATTTTCCCCCCGAAAAAAAATTGATTTTTTTTTCCGCGAGAATAGAACAAAGGACGCATTTTGGTTGAATTCTTTCCACTCGAGCAGGATGCCTTCTCTCGAGGTGAAAGGAAGAGGAATGTCAACAACAAAAAGTTATTTATAAGTAAGCCGCGACCCTGGGCAGCACCCTGGATAAACCCAAAGCCCCCCGGAAAATCTGCACCGGGTCAGGTGGAAATGAGAAAAACATAGCAATGGCAGGCGGGCATTAAAAAGTAATAAACATAATTGTAAAATAATGCGGCCGCTGGCTTTAGCAGGCGCATTTCTGCCATTAAATGCAGTTTGGCCAGTGCATGCACTGGGGAAAAAAAATCGACATCAATATTTTTGGATATCGATTTGTTAACGTTGCCATATATGTGCGATAAATCAATCAAATGATAATTTTCGATAACAATGATATTTAAATATTACAAAATTATAATAAAATATGAAATATTTAATTGTTATTAATATTAAAATATATTATAAAAATTATTAATCTATATAAAAAATTTTATAAGTCAAAGTTTAAAATATTTTCGATATAATATCGAGTATGATATATAAATATAATTTTGATCCAAAAATTTAATTTTTCTAATTCCAAAAATTATTTCAACTTTATTCCCAAAAATCTTTCTGAAGATCAAAATCAAAAGACCACACTCCAGAGTATCAAATATTTTTGGGCATTTTGGTATTTAATTTAGTTATTTTTCCCCCCAGTGTGCATTACTCACCGAGAAGGGCGAAGGTTAACATGAAAGGCGTACCGATGGGCGGTGGCAAGTGGGCGGTGGCCTGCTAAACTTTGACCCAGGACACAGCTAAATTGTTTGGACGACAGCTGGCGCACGAAAGTTGAACGCTGGCTTTTAATTATTCAGCGATCTTAAGAAGAAGAACCTGCCACTGCAGAAAAGGACCAAGGGAATGGGCGGGGAGAGAGACAGGTGGGGGTGAGGGAGGAAAAACCGGCACCAGATAAAGGAGAAAAAGCACGTGCACGTGCTTCTGTATGAGTGTGTGTGTGTGTGTGTCAGAGTGTGCGGGGTAAAAAGAACACGTTGCAAGGCAAACAAACAATGTGAACAAACAACTGCAGCATCCGACCAAAAATTACAAAAAGCAAAATGCAAAAAAAAAAAAAAAAAAAAAAAAAAAAAAAAAAAAAAAAAAAAAAAAAAAAATCCTACCCGATTTCCCAGTAGCTGCTCCGCCCCTTTCAACTACTAAAGTAAAAGCGGGGCCAAAGGGAAAACGAACAAAGTAGGTGGAAAACAAGCGAAAGAAAGAAAAACTTGACAGCGCCACTGAACTGTACCCTAAAATTCACAAGTAGTTGATCTTCTTTTAAGATTTTATAATTTTTTTTATTTTTATTTTCAATTATTTTATTTATTATTTTATTTTATTTTTTTAAAGTTATTTTAATTTACTTTTGTGTATTTCCTTTCGATTGTTTTTTATTCCAAGCGCAAAAAAAAGCCGAGGCAGTAGTAAAGAATTGAGAACGAGAGAGAGAGAGAGCACATCAAATGATATTTGTATATGTGTGAACCGTAACACCAATACACATATAATTTGCTCTGTTCTGTGTGTGCCAAATAACGGTGCATAAGAAAATATGCAAATAGGATAAAAACGAAGAGAGAAACAAAAAAAAAACAAATACTTAAGAAAATGCAATGTATGATCTTTACTCACTCAGTATTTTATAATCTGTATTTTCACTTTCGTTAAATTTATACACAACGGAAAAACGGCCACCGAAAAAAAAGGCCACTCATAATAGTGGCATGACACTGCCGCATTAATTAGAGACTTCATTAAAGATTTGACAGCGCTATAGCGTTTTACACAAGTGCGAGCAAGACGACTATATGGCGCTCTAATGCATTAGAATAATGCATTAGCTACTTCATTGCCGCGATAATCGATAGATCAACATATTATATACTAGATACTCGATAACAAAATACGGGTTTAATGAAGAAAATTGTAATTGAAAAATGTATTAGCCAGTTCATTGACAGTATGGTCTCACAATGAGAATTTTATTTTTATATAATTTCGCTTGTTTTTTGAACTGAAAATATATTAGAAAATTAGCAAAAATAATATGTTTTGCGGTAGCAAGGTTCTTGCGCTGTAAAATTAATTAAAATTATTTTTTTTTGTAATAATTAAAAAAATTTTAAGCATTTAATTTTAATTTAAAGGATTCTGCATTTATTTATGCAATAATACTTCGACGAGGAATTCAGAAATTCATAATAATACGCCGCGAATGGCGGCCGTTTTTTTTGTTTACCTTTTACTGTCGATGTGACC
>VNJY01005321.1:21470-77656 GCA_008042715.1 Drosophila bocki | reverse complement strand
TGATGCTCATCTGCATCAGTGATGCTCATCTGCATCAGTGATGCTCATCTGCATCAGTGATGCTCTATTGGGACAAAATGCATCTCTCTAACTGCCAGTGATGCTCAACTAGCTATTTTGCATTATTGGGACAAAATGGCATCTCACTAACTGCCAGTGATGCTCATCTAGCTATTTTGCCGTATTGGAACAAAATGGCATCTCACTAACTGCCAGTGATGCTCATCTGCATTAGTGATGCTCATCTGCATCAGTGATGCTCATCTGCATCAGTGATGCTCATCTGCATCAGTGATGCTCATCTGCATCAGTGATGCTCATCTGCATCAGTGATGCTCATCTGCATCAGTGATGCTCATCTGCATCAGTGATGCTCATCTGCATCAGTGATGCTCATCTGCATCAGTGATGCTCATCTGCATAAGTGATGCTCATCTGCATCAGTGATGCTCTATTGGGACAAAATGCATCTCACTAACTGCCAGTGATGCTCATCTAGCTATTTTGCCGTATTGGAACAAAATTGCATCTCACTAACTGCCAGTGATGCTCATCTGCATTAGTGATGCTCATCTGCATTAGTGATGCTCATCTGCATCAGTGATGCTCATCTGCATCAGTGATGCTCTAT
The DNA here is from genome assembly GCA_008042715.1 of Drosophila bocki. Lineage (NCBI taxonomy): Eukaryota > Metazoa > Arthropoda > Insecta > Diptera > Drosophilidae > Drosophila > Drosophila bocki. Next base: position 77,025 of record VNJY01005321.1, on the reverse strand, counting down.
TGGGACAAAATGCTCAACTAGCTATTTTGCATTACTGGGACAAAATGGCAACTCTCTAACTACCAGTGATGCGCATCCAACTATTTTGCCGTATAGGAACAAAATGGCTCACTAACTGTCAGTGATGCTCATCTAGCTATTTTGCATTATTTAGGCAAAATGGCATCTCACTAACTACCAGTGATGCTGATCTAGCAATTTTGCAATATTTGATGTTTTTTCCATTGTCCACCGCAAGAATGCCCTTCTATTGAGCCTGTTTAAATTATCCCACCAAAAAAAAAAAAACCGCATCCTCCTCATAAGTCAAAAATAACAAATTTTTAAAGGTTTTTTATTTACTTTTGCTTTAAATAAATAAAAGAAGAAAAGGTGAGATATGTGGAAATGTCGGAGGTCGTTTCCAGTGGTTTCGGCTCGGTCTTGGTGGCACCCTCGTCGCTTCTGCACCTGGTCCGCTTCTGCTCCTCCCCGTCCTGATCCTCTTTGCCAACGCTCTCTGTCTCCATTTGTATGGCAGCTATATGATATAGTCGTCCGATCCGGCCCGTTCCGACATATATAGCAGTGAGAGCATATAGAAGACTATATGCAAAGTTTCATTCAGATAGCTTTAAAACTGAGGGACTAGTTTGCGTAGAAACAGACATATGGACAAACAGACAGACGGACAGACGGACATGGCTAGATCGACTCGGCTGTTGATGCTGATCAAGATTATATATACTTTATAGGGTCGGAAACGTCTCCTTCACTGCGTTGCAAACTTCTGACTGAAATTATAATACCCTGCAAGGGTATAAAAATGTATAACTAAGCCAAAAATGCATTAAATTTAATTCGGAAAGCAGTTAACTACATTTTTTAATTTTAGCCGATTTTTGGCCATTTTAATGATGTAACCCCTTACATTTTTTTGGAAAAATTGCGAAATTTTTTTTTTCTTCCAAACATGGCTTATATGACTCGGCTGTTGATGCTGATCAAGAATATATAAGGTTTATAGGGTCGGAAATGACTCTTTCGCTTAGTTTTAGCTTCTGAATGAAATTATAATACCCTTACAGGGGTTCCTAAACTTGAATATTTTTCCATTAATTGAAGCTTAAAAATTCAATGATAAATATTATTAATATTAATCATTTCATTAGACTAAATAATTATTTAAGAAAAAATAAATAATTAATAAATCTCCTTTCACCTTTTAATCTATTCTTTAATTATGTAAAAAATTCTCATAACTTTCTCTAGTAATCCAAATTTCTTCTAAAATTTTCCCCTCAGTGTACTATCAGTCACCCCCATTTCCTCCGAAGGCTGTCAATGTCCCCCGATGTTGATCACAAAAATTGAATTGTATATACAATTGAATTCTGTTTTGAAAAATGGCTGCACAGGCAGCCAGGCAGCAGCCGGGAGCAGCCATTGCATAATTCCAACACAGACAGACACAGCTTCCGCTGGGAGAGAGGTGCTGGAAAATACTCTAAGGGGAGCTTGGACTTTTCCAGCCACAAAAAAAAAAAGCGAGAAAATTCCTTCCTGCAAGTTGCAGCTTGAGTTATGACACTACCGTAAGGTCACGCCGGCAGTGGCAGCAGCTGTCGCTGATGGCTGGCAAAGTGAACTTGGACAGTTCCCATGCATGGCAAATGACAGTCGTCGTCGAGGTGTTTGAGGATTTGCCTCGCCAAGGAGACTCGAGTGCAATGATGCGGCAATAACAGTTGGCCAAGAATGTGCCAGGCATTCGTCGTTGTCGTCGTCGTCGTTCCAGTATCCTTGAGGGCAGCCAAGAGGGTGGCAATTGATTGTAAATACGAAAATGATTACACATGAAATTGGGTTACGGCATGGGTGAAGGCCTGAGTTGGTCCTGGGATTCGATGGATATTTCCACACCTGAGGCAATTGAGATTCTGGCCGTGTGGCTGAAATTAAACTAACGAACATTCTGCGGTTTGATTTGGGATTTAAGTCATTGATTAGCAGTGGTACTAAGTAGTGAAAATTAGTTGGGAGAATGAATTGGGTTTACAAATCCTTTGCCTCACCCTATTCTCTTTAGCATTTTCAAGGATTCAAAGTCTTTCAAGCACTTGAAAATTTCCCAAGTCCTCTTGGACCGTCTAAATATTTAGACAATCAAACAAGATTTGCGGCAAAGTGAAGCTATTTATTTTGTGGCTAAGATGTCGGCCAGTTAGCCTGTCTCCTCCACTGCCACCCCAATCGATTCGACATGGACACACACTCAGGACTCAGGACTCGGGGCTCCTTTTGCGGTGTTTGGCAAATGTTGCAACCCATTGGGAATTTCGTTTACGTTCCGGTTGCATTCCGATTTTGTGGTTCCAGCAGGAAGGCAAAGCGCCCGAAGTGGCCTCCAAAAGAAAGTCAAAGGTTGCAAAGGGGATTTTTCATTAAGCGCGCCAAATGAGGTCAAAGGTTGATGTTCGGGATGTTCGATTAATTAGAAAATTTGGCTGACAGGCTTTGTGGGGCTTACTGAATAATTAAAAGCTTTAAAAAGGGAGTTTAAATTTAAGGGGATTTATTATTATGATGAAAAGGAGTTTTAAACTGTAATTACGATTAAAGTTTGAAATCAAGGGAGGAATAAGGCAACCCCTTATATCATTTTAACACCTTTTTACATCACTTCCTTTAGCACTTTGCAAATGCCTACCATGTTCGCCTGGGGATCCTTTAAAAAACATTTAATTAAAATGCGTTACAAGAGACCCCAAACAAGGCGACAACGCTACATTGTTAATTATAAATTTTTCCCTGCATGTTTGCCCTGAGTGTGTCTCTGTGTGAGTTTTTTATGGCGCAGCATCGGCAATTAACAGACAAATATAGCAACAAATAACTGGCAGCAGCCAGGTTTTGCAGATGCTGCGATTTTTATGCCGCTGAATTATTGGCGGTTGTTGTTACTGCCACAGCTGCCGGCATTAATCCAACACGCGCTCTCCGATCCGATATGGACTATGGCCGCCGCTGCATCTAACCGATGCGCCTCGTAAACCAGACCAACGAACAATAACCCCATCCGGGTGGATGCTCTGTTGCAGGCGCCCCCATCCTTGGTTCGACATCAGCCCGGGCCAATGTACATTTTTGCAGTGATTTGCGTCCATCGGCATGTCCTGCGAGGATATTCCAACTCAGTCCACGAGGCTTTTCGTGTTGTTTCTCTGTTATACGCATGGATACCCTGGAGTTTTTTTGAGTATATGGAATAGGGGATTGGTGAATAGATAAACTAATTAGATTAGATTAGATGTAATAATTATAGAACCTTGTTTAAATACAAAGTATTTTTTAATTAGTTTTAAGCTGTATTGTACTTGTTGGTTTTTAAATAAATATATAAAAAAAGCGAGCTTGTATTTGTTTTATTTTTGCCGATTTAATAATGTTACCCATTTTTAGGAATTTTAACCATTAACTAACTTTTTTTTAATTTTAAACAGAAGCAGCAGAATGTAATCGCCTCGTCTTTCTAATTTCAAATTTTAATTTAGTGGTTAAATTAATGTATTTTTTGTAATAAACTAAATAAATAAGTACCTTTTTGTATATTTTGTTTCCATAATTTCCAGAATTATTTTAAAAATAAATCTGCCTACTGAATTTATTTTAAAACTTTATTCATAAAATTTTTATATTTTTGGGTAAAAATCCTAATTTAAAAAGTCTGTAACTCAGCCAAAAATGCATTAAATTCAATTCGGAAAGCAGTTTTATATTAGTTTTTATAATGTTTATTAATCTGCATACTTAACTAAAAACTTTTAAAAATTCAAATTTTTGACAATTTTAATGATGTAACCCCTTTCATTTTTTTGGAAAAATTGAAAAATTTTTTTTTCTTCCAAACATGGCTTATTTGACTCAGCTGTTGATGCTGATCAAGAATATATATGGTTTATAGGGTCGGAAATGACTCCTTCACTGAGTTTAAAACTCGATACGATATTTTTGGGAAAAATTACATCTTAAAAAATCTATAACTAAGCCAAAAATCCATTAAATTCAATTCGGAAAGCAGTTCTGAGTTAGATTTTATAAGGTTAATAAGTCTGCATACTTAACAATTTTTTTTAATTTTAGCCGATTTTTGGCAATTTTAATGATGTAACCCCTTACATTTTTTTGAAAAAATTAAAAATTTTTTTGTTTGCTTAAATAGCCAAATCGACTCAGCTTTTAATGCTGATCAAGAATATATATGGTTTATAGGGTTGGAAATGACTCCTTCATTGCATAAAATGATAATACCTGGCAGGGGTTTAAGATTCCTTCATATTTCCATAACTTTTATTTGCTCTCCTTGAACCCATTTCTACTGGATACTTCCTAGTCTAAACTAGCATAGAAACTCCCCTTTGTGATATATTTTTTCTGTGCAGCATCGCATCCCTGTCTGGCATTCAATTGAACCGAAACGCGAATGGTCACTGGGGTAAGCCCCAGCGAGGGGCTAGGGGGCCACATGCATACGCACTCTCTGATTGCATCAAGTTGAAATAATGTAATTAGTTTTTGTGCCGCGGTCGTGGCGGCGGGTCCGGGTCGGGAATGCAATTCGGCGGAGTGGCGGGGATTGCTGATGTGGCTTTGGGGTTTTCGGGGTGGGATAAGTTTGCCCCGTCCGATGTTTTGGGGCCTCGTTAGCAGTTTGTTTTGTGGAAGAGGAGAGAGTTTTTGCTGGCTAACAACGACAGAAAAAATATAGATAGGTGGCTTCAGCGCTGTTCGTTTCAATTGGAATTCCCCGGTAATGGCAAACGTTTTGATTAAATGGCAAGGCTTTTTGACACTATTTTTTTCAAAATTATAGAGCTCTCGGTGTCATTAGATAATTAAAGTGGAAAACATGGGAAGTGGATACCACCAGGAAACCATAGTAGCGCTGAAAAGTGTGCTAAAAAATGTATTTAAAATGTGGTAGATGGTGGTGGATTTACCATTGAAATTATACATTTATTTGTTAATTTTCTGGTTTTATTTAATGTCTATAAACTATAAAATAATATGCAAAAAATCATAAACAACTTAAAGAATCAATGTTATCTCTTTGCCATATTCTACAAAGAAAACTTTTTAATAATTTCTAATTTAAAGCATTTTTCCATAAATTCTTTTCATTAATTTCCTATTTTTCGATATTTCTTAAACTTAACTTTGCTGTAAAAATCTATAAATAAAATCTTAACTTAATTAAAGCCAGCCCAATTTCGGCACAACCATCCTCTAGGCACTCCAAAATCTGAAAACAAATTTGATTCCAATTTAATTCCAGCCATAATTCATACTGTAACATCTGCTGCTAGGCTTGGTTAACTTACCCGGAAATCACAGGACCTCTTCTCTCTATTATTTTCTACCAACTCCAATGCCCAGCCTACATATTTAAGTATCTCCTTATATCAAGTTGGCAAGGCAAAAGTGCTTTTTGGCCACATTCCATGGGGGCCATAAGGAGAAAGCAAAAAGCAGGCCCAGACTGGACCGCACCAATTTAATGGCGCCCCATTACGCGCCATATCGAATGGCCCAACAAAAAAGAGAACAAAAATTATCACACAACGGCATGCCATTCGCTGGGGCTGTCAAATAATTAATTAGAAAATAATTGCACGTAATAATTCATGGGGGCCTCCTTTCGGGGGAGCCATTCAAATGGAGATAGATAGGGAGAAGAAAGCCAATGGCCCCTGGGCAGCCTGCCACTGCACAGATTTTCCAGCTGCAAGATGGGCGATGGGAAATGGAAAATGGGAGCTGGGAGCTGGGAGCTTTGGGTCAAGCTAATTCCGAATGTTAGTGCTATTAATTCCGTATGCATTCGATTTGTGGGCACGACACACACTCAACCCACCGAAGCTGTCATGTTGCGCACATCCAGAATTAATCATCGCCATGCAGCATAATTTATTATGTCACACAGTGGCCGCTGCCGTTTGCCGCAAAACCCAAAACTGTCGGGCATACCGACTGAAAACCAGGGGCCTGGCCAGCAGCGGCGATTACTTCCTGCGGTCGTCGGTTTGACGTGGCCCATTTAAAAACAGTGGCCAGGACTTTATTGCTCTATTTACACACAGGCACAAATGGGTTCGAAATAATAGGGATTTTTTGGGGATAGTTCAGGGTTTGTGTTCACAAAATAATTATAATAAAAAATTATAATTACTGTACCTGAAATGTTTTGTAAGCCCATTCAACACAATATTTTGACTAAAAAAGAAACACATTTTACATAAAATCAAATTTTAAGACATAAAAAAAATTCCTTTAAATATCTTTTCCAATGAAAAATAAATTATGTATGCATTTTAAGAGCTTTTTGAGTTCAAATAATTAAGATTAGAGGAGAGTTAATATTTCTAAAATATTTTTGAAGCTAGAAAAATACTGATTACGATTTCTTAGGATAATTATTTAAAAAAATGTAAGTTAAAATAATATTTTAAAAATATTTTACAATTAAAATAACGCTGTTTATGATTTTTCACATCCTGTAAATAACATTATCTGTAATCACTACATATTTTTCAGTCAAAATAATTAATATTTGAGGACAAATAATATTTCTAAAATATTTGCCAAGCTAGAAACATAAAGATTATGATATTTTTAGAACAAATATTTGACAAATTTAATGCAAATTATTATTTTAAAAATATTTGTCATCCAAAATAACAAAATTTAATATTTTAAAAATATTTTCTAATTAAAATAACGCTGTTTATAATTTTCCTTACCCTGTAAATAACATTACCTTTACCTATAACCTCTATTTATTTCAACACATTTGTAGTCATCTTTGTGGGCGTTTTACCCCAGAAATGTCGTTGCCGAGTGTCCAATGTTGACGGACTCTTCAATCAAATGCGAAAATTTGTATAATTACAGGCTGGTTGGGATGGCCAGACCCATACGCAGGCCTCTCAAGTGGTGTAGAGCCATTTGATTTAATCACGTTAATAGCCTTTGCATGTCGCGGCACTCACGGGGCTTAGAGAGGTGTTAAATGTTTGCGGTTGCATTGTAATAAACTTGCATGCAAATGGCTGCCCCATCAACTTTAATTACAACTCAGGCTTCTTTTTTTTTTTTGTTTGAAGTAATGAAGAAAAACGGCCTAGGATGGTAAATTGATGATTGATGGGAGATTATTACCTAGAAGAAAGAAAACCTTTGTTTCCCAGAGGTGTGAGCCATTTCCTGCGGATGTTTGGCCAGGATAAGAGTACTCGCCAAAAACCCTGATTTGATGGTGTCCTGCTAAAGGCTAAATGCTCTATGAAAGGCCTTTCAGGAGAGCAAAATATGTAATAAATTCTATAAAATTCTATAAATAAAAACACTTTGTTTTGCGTTTATTTTGCATTTTTTAAAGTTATGTTTTTATTGCATTTCTCTCGTTCATTCTCTCTCTTTTTGTGTGGCTTTTCATTTCAAAATGTATTCTGTATGAATCTCAAATGTTGTCCTCACTTGCTCTTTGCTTTATTTATTTTTTTTTTTATACTTTTTATTTGCACATTCACAAAACAATATTACATTTTCTCTGCAAGTGATTGCCCATGGTTTTGTGTATTTCTCTCTTGTTTTTTCTCTTTTTGTTTCTATGTTTGTTTACAATTTGTCACAACCTTACAAATTGAAAATTGATATATAAACCAAAAATACAATTTCGGAATTTCTCTGTGTGTGTATGTACGCTTTGTTATTTGAAAATTCTCATTGAAAATGAAATTTGAGCTGGGATTTACCTTTCTGTTGCTAATATAATAGTTAATAATACTTTGGTTATCGTCTCTCCTCCGGGTATCAATTTTTGGTTTTGTAAGGTGACGGCTCTTGGCTTGGCCATTAATTAAGCAGCCTCGCTAAATTTAAAAAATATTTTTACTTTACCTTCTAAAAATTTTGTTCAAAGAAAAGTAGATATTTCCTTTTTTTGGGGGAAGGGGGGAGGAAGTAGAAGGAGGAATGCTATTTTCAATGTTTTATGCATTTTTTTTTGTTTGTTTTTTAATTCATATTTTTATTTCAATTTTTTGTGTGTTTGCATTTGCTCATTAAAAACAAATGTTACAACTTACAATTTGGCACATCATTAAAGATTAGAGTTTCCATATAATATAATATATATATTATATATTATATACTTTATATTTATACTTTATGCGACGCCTAAGCATCTGAATCTATGTGTGAAAGTTAAAACAAAAAAGCTGACTACACAGATTACGTAAAAAAAACAGTTTCAAATCGTTTTAAATGAGGAGTTTTTTTGAGTTTTTCGGAGTTTTACTATAATCATATACATCATATATTGTAGCTGCAGTGTTTGATTGAGTTGCATTTGCATTTATTTTGTTTAATTTACTCGTGAGCTGACTTTCTTCTTAAGACAAAAATTGTGTTTTCCTTAGAGTTTTGGTTTTTTTGTTTTTAGTTTTGTTTTTCTTTGTTTTTTAAAAGTTTGCGGTGGAAGTTGAGTTTATAATTTAAATGTATATACCATACCGTATTTATTATATTTAAGTTTTGCTTTATAACTAGATCTTTTGCCTGGCTCTCAAACCCAAAATTTTCTGTCTGTGTGTTGTGTGTTTGTTGTGGGGCGCCAAAAAGTATGCTAGGCTTTTTGGCAAACTATTTTTTTTGCGCTATTTGAAAAATTCATTAAATTTAATTACGTCTTTTATTATTATTTTAATTCACTTGAAAGCTACATTTAATTTGGCAATTGTTGGGTTCGATTTGTTTAGTTTTTCTCATTTTTTCGTTATTGTTTTTTTATCTCCTTGCCTGTCCCTGGTCAGCATCTAAACTAATGTTTAATACCTAACTAAAATCATTTAAAATATAAACTTTGGCTTTAAAAATGTCAACGTAAAATTAGATATATATATATATATCATATATCAATGCAGTGTGTAATTATGAGAAACGAAAAAGTACAAAGAGTATGATGCCTTTAATTAATTCTTCGAGTTCACTCAAGGACCTTAGCCTGTCTATGCCATTGTGTGTGTGTTTCTGAGAGGAATTAAATAAAATATTATATATCATATTTCATATATCATATATCATTGTGTCATTGTAAATATGTACAATCTAAGACAGTTTCGAAAGAAAAGTTTAAAGAAAACACCATCAAAGTTGAAGCTCTTTCTCTCTTTTTCAAGTTTAGGTTTTTTAGTAGGTTTTTTTGTTGTCGAAGAAGAACACTTAAAGAATTGCACGTTTACACACACACAATTAATTAGTAGCTTGCTTGGTTTTTTGTTTTGTTTTTGTTTTTTTTCATAGCATAGTTATGGTTGATAAACAACTAGTATAAATTTGTTTTTGAAGACAGTAGCTGCCTAAGAATCAAATATATAGAGCGAGACAACTCCCATTTTTGAGCCTTTTAATTTTTTAACATTTTGAAAAATACACAACGTTAAAAGTATTTCTTTTTGTGCATTAGATTCGAGTGTGTGTGTGTGTGTGTATAAAATAAATTCTTAGTTTGCTTAGGGAAGTTGCTGGCTTCGAAACAACATCGAAACGAATTGCTTCTTATTTGTTATTAATTTTTTACACAACACACAAGGAAAGTGCTACGGAGTAAGAGCTAAAAATTGTAATTTTTTAATGCTTATTATTCGATTTTCCACATTATTCAATCAATGGCTTTTTTGTGTGTCACTGGAAGCTTGACCTTTTTTTTCTTTGTATTAAAACTAATTTATATAATATATTTTTTCTTTTTTTTTTGGGGGGTTTTTCCTCGTTTTTCTTAATTTGTTTTTTTGCTTTTTGCTGCTATGGCGGCATTTTAAAGTAAATATTATTGTATATTCCAAGGATATGTCTACGTGTTGATCTTTTTGCATTTACCTATGCGCTACAATTTATGGTTTTCTTCTTTTGAGCAATTCGAATTGAGTCGAGTTTTGTGGTTAATTAGCTGCCGAAAATTAAAATATTTAAGGTATTAGGAACAACCAAGCAACGCATTAAAAAATAAATTCGTTGACAAATACAAATACAATACAGAAATGAGTATTCTTTGGGGTAATCAAAATTAGAAATATCAATCTAAAATAAATATCTATATCTTTGCAAATTAAAATGTACAATTTCTTTTGATTTTGTAAATGTTTTGTCGCTTTCCCGTCTTACTACAACCTACAGTGCTAATTGTTTTTGTTTTTAGAATATAAATCATAAATCATAGGGACCTAACTTAGTACAACAAAGTTATGAAATCAACAACCAAAAGCTTTAAAAATATATATAGAATTTAGTTTTCTCTTTTGTTTTATGATGATGATGAAAAAGTACCTAAAAACATTGCTCTCTTTTTTAGCTGGTTTTTGCTTTTTGATATACAAATACAATGCCCTATATATAATAACTATATATCATGTCGGTAAGTGTATATATATAAATTCTGATCAGCTTTTTTGTTCTGGTAAAAATCTACGCATGAAGCACATTCTTCTTTTCTGCAAAACTAATTTGCAATTTGAATTTTAGTTTTTTTTATATTTTTTGTTGTTTGGTTTACTTATATAAACTCCATAGAACTTGCCTTTAGCTGCGTATATTTTTTTGTTTTGTTTTTGGTTTAGCTTTTTACTGGACGACATTGATTTGTTTATGTTTTTTTTTGTTTTTGTTTTCTTTGTTGCTTAGCTTTGATTTTCAACTCTCCAAGGTCCAAGGATGTTGTTCTTGTGGCTGTTGTCCTCTGTTGTTGTTGTTGTGTGTGTTGAGTATCTTTCATCTATCGGTTTAGTTTTTGGTTGCAACTTCTACTTACTGCTTCGTAGGGAGAGGAGTATTTTACGTCTAAGTTATTAACTTATTCGCTTTGCTTGCTGCTTGTTGTTCATATTATTAATATTATTGAGCATTTTATTCGTCGAGAGTAGTTCGAGTGCATTATTTGGCTGACTGGCGTAGATTGTTCTTAATATGGCGTGAAACGATTGAAGCCGCCGCGATACATGGTTGCCTGATGGAGGAAAAGATTGAAGAGAACATTTATAATAATTAGTAAATTGATTAATAATTAGTAATTAGCTAGAAAAATACTTAAAAGTTAGGTGAAAAATAATAGAAAGCTGTTTAAGCTTATAAAGTTAATAATTAAGCTAAAAATGAATTGATTTAAAATCGGAAAGATGTTCTGAAATAGTTTTTAAAATTGTTTTTTAATTTTAAATGTTTAGAAATTTATATTTTCCTCAACTTTTGAAAATTTGTTTTGTATTTTAATTGTATTTGTATTGTAATTGTATTTAAATTCTGAAAAATTACAAAAAATTCTTTTTTATTTTTTTTGTATAAAAATCCAAATTTAAAAAGGCTGTAACTCAGCCAAAAATGCATTAAATTCAATTCGGAAAGCTGTTTTATCTTAGTTTTTATAATGTTAATTAATCTGCATACTTAACTAAAAACTTTAAAAAATTCAAAGTTTTGCCAATTTTAATGATGTAACCCCTTTCACTTTTTTTGGAAAAATTGCAAAATTTTTTTTTCTTCCAAACATGGCTTATTTGACTCAGCTTTTAATGCTGATCAAGAATATATATGGTTTATATGGTCGGAAATGACTCCTTTACTCAGTTTTTAGCTTCTAAAAGTATTAATAATACCTCCGACGGGGTCTTCAAATTTAAATTTTTATCCATAATTTTATATGATTATTTTTTGGATTTTTAAAATTTAATAAGCATGAAAATGCATAACGTTCTGTTCCGCAAACTGTTCTTAGTTTATTATTATGTAAATAAATATATTTTATATATTTAAGCAAGCTTAAAATAATATTTAGAAATTAATAAGTAAACAATTCTTACCCCATAGCCAGGCACTGGTCCAATGCCATGTCCTAGATAAGGATCTGCATACTCGCGCGCATATCTATAAATATTTGGTTCGTTGAGCTTATTAGTAAGTTTTCAGGTGCAATTTTTTGTTTTTGTTATTTGGTTTTAGTCTTTGGGATGAGTTGATTAGTTGATGAATCCAGTTGGTTATTTATTTTTAATTATTTAAGATTTTCTTGAATTAACCATAGTTGTTAAGTTTTGTTAGGGTCTTGCAAAATTGCTCTATCAACAATTGTACTTCTTCAGTCCCCAGTTTTAGACTTCTACACTTTACACAATTACACACAGAATAAGAATAGTGTTACAAAAAAGAAAAGAAATCAAAATGGTTAGACAAATTTTAAATAAGAATGGTAAATAAAGAAATTTGCTGTAAGAGAAAGGATTTGTTATAATAAAAAAGGAAATAATAACAAATAATAATATGTTAATAAAATAAAATCAAAATAATAATAATAAAATAAAATAAAATAATAATAAAATAAAATAAAAATAAAATAAAATAATAATAAAATACAATAATAATAAAATAAAATAATAATAAAATAATATAAAAATAAAATAAAATAATAAGAAAATACAATAATAATAAAATAAAATAATAAGAAAATAATAAATACATCGATTTGTTAGAAAAGGGAAATTGTAACAATGAAGAGCTTGTAAAGAAAATAACAAGAACTTAAAGAATACTTAAAATATAATTAGATATATAATAATAAAAATTACAGAGAAAATATAAAATATTAACAAAATAAAATAAATAAAAGAAATTAAGAATTTAAATTATTTAAAATAATAATAAATACTTTGCGTTTACCATTTAGCTTTTAAATAAAAGGATTGAAAGTTAAATTTAATATTTCATTAAACTATATGTAAATAAATTATAAATAAAATAAATAAAAACAAAGAAAAATAATAGCGGGATATTTACTGTAGTAAAAAGACCTTTAAAAATATATTTAAAAATATATAAATAATATATTTTACACTCCCAAGACCTGTATAAAAATACTTCAACTGAAGACATCGTTAAAAACTTTTGTTTTATTAATACTTTTAGTGGGTTAAAATTGTTAGTGAGTGATGAAAGATTAGAGTTAGGTCAGCTCTATTTATATAAATTTTTTGAGGTGTTAGGAGGTCTGTCAAAACATTTACTTTAGGCATAAATTTGCAGGAAGAATGTAAACTTAATTTGATTTTTAAATGAATTTTAACTTTATAAAATCCAAATAAAAATCCAAAATAAATTCAACTTTCTTTCCCAAAATTTCTTTTCCAAAAGTAAACATTAAAACAGACTCTCTTGTTAGTTAAATCCCTCTGCTCTTTCCTTGTTGATAAACTTACCCAGCTACGGTGGCATAGCCGGCGAGTGCCGGCTGGGCGGCTGCTGCGGCAGCGGCTCCATAGGCGGCCCGGGCAGCTACCGCCGTATAGGTGGTGGCCGCCGTGGCATACGCCTGCTGCTGGGCCTGAGACAGCGGTGTCTTTAGCAGCGGAGCAGTGGCCTGGAAGAGCGTTAAGCAGAGGACATTAAAAACTAGGTTAAATCCTCGGGGAGAACAGACTCAGTCACAGATCGGGTAGGGTGTATGGATCTGCAAACTGGATCTGGGTTTCTCTTGGGGGGGAGGGGTGACAACGGCAAACGACACAAGACTAGCGGAGTAGGAGGAGGTGGAGCAAGTGTGGTGAGCAAAAATTAAGGAACCCAAACCGGTGGAGAATACACACACAACCACAGATAATCAAAATAACGGGGGTGCAAAAAAACAAAGTGGCAGGTTGGTTGGTGGGTGGTCAGTGTGTGAGATGTAATATTCTATGTACACTTAGGTATAACCTTTAAAAACCGAGCTACGAGAAGAGAGAGAGAACCCAAGATGCCAGGCTACCAAAAACCGAAAAGCGAGGCTCGTAACAGTAAATAACTTAGCATATTCGATTATAAACTATGGGTTAACTTAGAACTTATGGCATTATAGACATACATGATTATTAGTTAAGGTGCATACATTAAATATATAAAAACAAAATGAGAAGAGACACAACAATCAAAACGGAAAATCAAGGGGAAATACAGATAGATAAATCTATAGTATAGGTGCAAGTTGGAATTGGACTAGGAGCTAGATATGATTATTTTTACCAAAACATTCTGTGGAACCGGAATGCGGTTGATCGTATGTGGGTTACTGTTTAGCGTAGTCACAGTGCGGCGCTGTAATTTATGGTTTTTTTTATATAATTTTTCAATAGTGTTGTTGAATTGTTGTTGAATTGTTGTGGTAATTGTTGAGTATGTTGTTGTAACAGTCGTGAAAGATAAACCAAAGAAAGAGTTTTGTAGTAGTTACAAAAATGTTTACAGCATCGAATATCATATATATATAGAATAAGTTAAGATTATTTCAGCGAAAGCAAGAATTTGTTGTAACAAATGAAAGAAAACTAGCAGAAAGTATAGAAAAAAAACAGAGCGTTTAGCCTCCTAATTGATTGTTGTAGAAAATATAATTGGCAAGTTGGTAATGCTCAAACCAAAACAAAGGATGCAGTTATATAATAGCAGAGAGAGAGAGCTTATACACAAGTGTTCAGAGTCCACGTTCCAGTTAACAGACATTGAGTTAATTAAGCTTAGCTAAGCCTTCAGCGAGTGGCTTATCACAAAGTAAGGAAAATAAAGTGTTGTTACCAAAATCGATTGGTTAGTTTGGGATCATGGATAATGGTGGATAAATGCATAAGTATAAAACTCAAATAAAGCAACTTGTAAAAGATATGAGAGTAGTGGGTAAAAAACGTTTTGTTCCAAAAACCAAGTCAAAACTCAATCGGTGTCTTAATTTTTTGTTGTTGTTGTTTTGCACAAGCTACCATCATCAAAAATATACAAAATTATAAAAGTTGAAAAATCGTTCTTAAAAATTCTCTTGTTTTGTTTTGTGAGGTTAGCAATATTAGTTTTGACAAAAGTTTTATTACATTTAATATGGCGGCTGGCTGAGCGGCTGGAACTTCAGTGACCGGTTTGGCTGCCTGTAAAATTTATATAATATTTTCATGTATATTTGTCGTGGCAAACAGAGAGAGTTGTTGGGGGTTTTTAATTTTAGTTTTTAAATATTTTAAAAATAACTTAAAGGCTAACCTAACGAGATAATACCATAGACTAGTTGTGATAGGTTTTGGGGGTTTTTATATTTCTATATTTTGTTTGTAAGACTCACCTGGAAGCGTAGATTCGGATCAGCGGAAGCAGCGGCTGCTAAGAAGGGATCATAGTATACACTGCAATTTTTTGTTGGGGGAAAGAATAGAATATAGAAAATAAATATATTAATAAATTAAATATTTATGGGTTTATAAAATCTGGGCAAGTACAGGTGAAAGAGAGAGAGAAAGAGATGTGAGAGGCAAACCAAAGACTTTTTTAGGGTCTTTGGTTAACCTCTCACTCAATTTTTGTCACTTAAAAGCAAAATTCAAAAATTTTTTCTTTTTGGTTCATATATATATTTTTTTTAACGCACTTGTGTGGTTTTTTTCATATATTTTTTTTTGGGTAGGTTAAAGTTTGTTATGTTTATCAATAAAAAATAAACTTTAACCACTGCCTCTTTGGTTTTTTTTAGGGTTTCTTTTTGTTTAGTTTTCAATATTAAATGTGGTTCTTTGTTTTTTGTGGCAAACTAAAAACATATTTTAAAAAATCCTAAAATTCTAAATCTGAGAGTACCCTAAGCCTACCTAATCTATATATCGTAAGCCTGCGCTAAATAAAACTGACCTGATCTGACCTGATTCCCCACTGGATGACGAACTGATTGGTGGTGGTGGTGGAGGAGGAGGAGATGTTGAGACAGAGTAAACGAAATAAAGGGAAATTATAAGGATTATACTATATATTGTCGTTCATTTTATAGAGATTAACTAGCAGCAATGTTAGGCCAACCAACCAATATTAACCAATCACATTCCATACTCCATTCCCCAAAAAAGAACACTACGGAAAATGGTCTTGCTGTTTTGCTTGCTTTCCAAAAAAAAGAATGCTTTGTTTTGCATTTAATCTTTAGACAGAACAGACACTCATGCACCTAGCTAAATTAGTTAAGGTTTTTTTTCTTGCTGTGTGTGGTTTTTATAAGTATACAATATTTAATGGAGCATTCATTCATACGCTATATGGTGTGTGGTGTGTGTGGTGGGGTGGGGTGTGTGTGTGTAGAGAGAGCAGCCACAAAAGTATATTGTTAATCAAAGGTCTATATATATTTTAAGAGAGAGATATATAGGTTGTAGTGTAATGTCAAGGGGGGCAGAACATGCACGCAGGGCTCCACACTTTCAAGTCAAATATTCAAATTCAAATTCAAATTTTTTAAATCGAAATTCATCATACGCCTAGTGGTACACAATATACAATCGACGGTTTGGTAGGTGGTAGGTAAGGTCCCTTAACCAAAATAATCATAAATATATTAAGTAGGTCAATCGAACGATGCCAAAAAACACACTGCTGTCAGTCAAAAAGATGATTCAAATATATATAATGTGTATATATAGAGTTATATATATAGTTTTTTTTTTACGTGGATGTGAGATGTGTGTTTAGCGTGCGTTAATCGGTTGCTGCGTTTTATATATTTTTTTCTGCATTTAGCAATTTTGTATTCAAGTTTTTCTTTCGTCTATTTGCTTGATTTATACAAATTAGGTCAAAGACTATAGGTTTCATTATATGCGATATTAAAACTTTACACACACAAGATAGCTAAAAAAAACAATGTTCACCAACAAGAATAGAGAGACAGATATAGTAACACAGAGAGAGATAGAGAGATGAGGCAGGAAAACAGTCTATAAGCTAATATATATGTATAAACAAAGGAAGCTGCGGGTTAAAATCAAGACAAATGGAAGAGGTTTCTTTCTGTGTAAGCCAGCACAAAAGGGAAACCGTAAAAGTTAAAGGAAGTAATTTTACAAATTATGATTTTTAAACTACGTTTATACGCCAGCTACTTGCAGAGCAAAATAAATGATTAATATATAGGGAAATTAATTTTAAAATATTTATTTTAAAAATGTATGGGAAAAATAATTCCAAAAATTAAAATGAAATTTTTCTTGTAATATTTTATTACATTTTAAATCAAGAATTTTTGTATAATATATTTTTTTTTAATTTTCAAAAAATTAGGATTTTAAATTAAAATTACTCTTTGTTTATTATTAGCGTTAAGATAACCGCGAAATCTGTTTTAAAAGTGTTTAAAAATATTCAATAAAATAATCAACAAACGATTTAGTTTTCTTTTTTAAGGTTTAAGATTTTGTAAATTTTTTAAGTTGCATTTCACGTGATTTTAAATTTTTAGAATTTTTTATTAGCATTTTTAACTAAAATATTTTTGAGAAAAATATAAAAAAAATATGTTCAATAATTTTAAATATTTTTTCAGCAAACAAACAATAAATTTTTTAAAATATTTTTAACTTGCATTTCACTAGATTTTAAATTTCTAGAATTTTTTTTAGCATTTTAAATAAGAATTTTTATCAATCAAGAAAAAAAGTATAAAAATCTGTATAAATTCCCAACATTTTAAAATATTTCCTCAGCAAACAAACTAAAAAAGCTCTGCCCAAGTGCAGCATCTATAAAAAATATACAAAATATATACATAATTCGTAACTATGGCGTGCGCATAAACGTAGTTTCGATGGGCTAATGGGTATTAGGTGCTTCTACGAACTAAGAACTAAGAACTACATTCAAAATCAAATCAAAAAATGGCGCAGCGGAAACCAACTAAAGTACAAAAACTAAAAAAGGTGACAAATTTTCTACGGCAAACACAAACTACGGCGGAAACGCGCGTTGTGCGACGACAACAACGGATGGGTGACGACGAGTGCCACACTCCCGGCGCTTCCGCTTCCGGTTCCGGCGCTCTCTCAACTCTTTACTTACGGCGCGAATCCATGCAGGGCGGCAGCATTATTGGCCGCATTCGCCGAGGCAGCCATGGAAGCAGCAGCCGCAGCAGCAGCGGCCGTTTGCGGTGACTGTGTGGCGCCCGCCGCCGAAAGGCGAGCGGCATAGGCGGCCGCGGCGGCGGCAGCAGCGTTGGGATTACCACCAACTCCTCCTTGATTCTGGGCAGCGGCTGCAGCGGCAGCGGCGGCGGCGGCCAAAGATTGCTGCAAGGCCGAATGTTGCTGCTGGGCGGCAGCGGTGGGCACGGCCACGGCCTGAAGTTGCGCCAACTGTGGGCCTAGGGCGTGGGCATGGACATGTGCAGCATGCGGATGCGAGGCGGCTGCAGCAGCGGCGGCGGCGGCGGCTGCATGTTGTTGCTGGGCGGCGGCCACTTGTTGCTGTTGTTGCTGCTGCTGCTGCTGGTGTTGCTGTTGCTGCTGTTGATGTTGCTGCTGGGCAGCGGCGGCGGCCACCTGATGTTGCTGCTGCTGGGAGACAGAGACTTGATGCTGCTGCTGCTGTTGGGCGGCAGCAACGGCGGAGATGGCCTGCTGCTGCTGCTGCTGCGCCTGCTGCTGTTGCGCCTGCTGCTGCTGATGATGGGCGGCGACCTGCTGTTGGGCAGCTGCTGCGGCCACAGCGGCGGCGGCCACCTGACGTTGCTGCTGCTGCTGTGCAGCGGCGGCGGAGGCTGCCAGCAGATGATGATGCGGATGATGGGGATGATGGTAGGGACTGGCGCCGACCACGCCCACATGTCCGCGCTGGATGGCCACTCCACGCATGGCGGCGGCAACGGCGGCTGCAGGAGGATATATCGCATATCGCAATTTTAAACCCACGCAAGAAACAACCAAAAATCGTTTTTTGTTTTGTTTTTTTGGCGATAGTTTTTCGGTTATAATAGGGTTGTTGTTTTGTTTTTTTGCAACGATTTCACACAACATTTTTGTATTTGTTTATATATTTCGTGTTTGTTTATATATTTATGTATGTTCATGTGTTTATTCGTGTGCAAAAAGTAGAAAAAAGGAAAAGAAAAGAACATAAAACGCATGCGGTTAGTTTTTCTCTCTTTTTGATATATAAGTAAATATTTATATAGAGTATATATAGTATATATATATGGCAAATTCTAGGCTTCATATATCGTTTTTATATAGCGCTGAGATGATGTTGGTTTGGTATATACATATAACAATACATAAGACATACGTGTGTAGGTGTGTGTGTGTGTGGCTCATACATATGTAAATGGGCGTTTTTCTCATATCGAAACATACTTAACATTATAGAACACTCAATTACCAAGAAATAATGCTACGCAGTAGTTGCATTTTATATTTGCATAATGTATATATATAGAGATATTATATCATTTTCAACAATACAAAAAAACATTAGACCGATCTTTAGTACAGTGGCAGATATATATATATAGGCATAAGTACATACATCCAAATGTGTACCATATGCGACGTTTTTCAACAACTCATTGCATTTTGCTGTGTGTTTTTATTGGGGTTTTAGTTCAAGTGTTAAAAAGCTTTAAGGTAAATATATATAAAATACATTTAATTGTTTGTTTAACCCTTGCACCTTTCGAAATACATTTAAAACTAGCAAGAACATTTACCAAAGTGCTAAAAAGTGAAAGGGGATAGCGGATAGATGATAGTTTTTGGGGTTTTTGTAGAGGATGGAAGGGGTTTTTAAGGGGTGAAAATATGATTTTACATGCGGTGTAAATTGTGTTTAAAACTTAAAAGAAAATAAGGGTTTTTGTTTTAAGGAATATTTTAAAGAAAAAACTTCTAATCAAAGATTTTTTACTTGAAATTAGAAACTCGTCCGCTCCTGAGTGAAACTAAGAAGCTGTTGTTGCTGCCTTGCTGGTGCATTGCAGGCAAAGCGTGGAAGAGGAAGCGAGAGAGAGAGCTGGAAGTCACATGCGAAAGGGGTTTCATGAGAGCGAAAGCTGCTCTTGCAATCAAAGAAAGAGAGTAATAATGGTAAATGGTTTTATAAAAAATTTTTTGAAACGATTTCACATGTAAAAGGTCTTTTGGAAACCTTTAACTTAAAGAAAAGCTTGCCTCAGAATTTTTTAAATGAAAAAAAAAGCATTTAACGAAGGGAAAAGCTCAGCTTAGAATTTTTTAATGTAGAAAAATTCCATTTAAATTTTTTAAAATGGAAAATAATTCATTTAACATGGATAAAAACTCAGCTTTGAATTTTTAAAATGGACCCAAATTCATTTAGCGAAATGTAAAGTCCAGCTTAGAATTTTTAGTTCGAAAATTTTAAGTTTTAAGCCTATAATTTTGCTTTGTTAAATTCAATTAAATAAATATCCCTTTCGGCAACTAAAATAAATCGCCTTTAATTTGAAATAGCACCACAAAAGCCACAGTTATATTGTGAATTTTACTTTTAATAATTCCACGCGCGGTTTTATCACTCAATTTATAATAATGGCAGGCCTCATAATTAACAATTTTGCGAGAAAGAGCCACAAAAAGCCCAAGGCTAGGATAGTTTGCCAATAAGCTTTAGCCCTGCATTGTGACATTTCGTTTTCATTGGAAATCAAAGCACAAATCATAATTGAAATGTATAAAATTATGTTTATTTCGAGGGAGCAGCAGCAGCATTGCGGCATTGTGGCAACATTTTGCCACAAATTGAAAATTTGTTTGGCAAAAATGTGCAATTAAAAATTCGATTTGCCGATATTTGTATGGAAATTTTTGTTAAGTCGGGGTGGATGACTTGTGTGTGTGTGCACAAGAAGAATTTATTGGAGAAAATTTCCAATTGTATTTTTCAAGCTGCATTTTTGCTAAACAATACTGTGTTAATTTCTGGAAAAATGCTCAAGAGAAGAAAATAAATACTGGGGTGTGTTTTGTGTGATAAAAAGGTGCCATGCAAAATCAATTTATAAAATTCCATTCGATTTCTGCTTTGCGAATTTTAATTGGCAAATTGAATTTGCAAACGTGGCAAAGACAAACACAAAATAATCCAAAAAATCATGCAAACTTAAAAACAGAGATATTTTACGGGGGGAGAAGGAGGATATAGGAGTAGAAATAGAGAGAACAAAGAGAGAGTACGAGAGATATAGAGAGAGTATATGGTTGCTAGAAAAGTGATGCTCTAAGAGAAAGGCGCCTTACAGAAAAATGCTTGTTCGCTCTACCGATAAACGTTACGATATATATATACGATATAATCGATGTATTACGATATACATTTTAGTCTAAAGGTTAAAGCTAAGATTCCTTGCCATACTTAACAGCTAAAAAAAACAGTTACGGTTACAGTTTCAGGTGGTTGCCACTAGAGATTATCACTGCGTTCGAGTGTAAGTGTGGGAGTGTGTGTGCCTAGACTTTTTAAAACAAATGCAATCTCAAGGACGGCAAAAATATATGTATATGCAATATTTATATGTAGTAATATCGATAGTCAAATATAGTCATACCCAAAAAAATGCGTAAACCAAAGTAACAAGACAACAAAACATTTATACTTGTATTATTATGGTACAAAGATTGATTTCTCATAGCTAAGGAGTTTTTTTTCCGGTTCTAATTGTAATTATTTGTTGCTGTTGTTGTTGTTGCAGTGTTTTGATTTATATTTTATTTTATGGGTTTATGGTTTACCTAAGATTATAAGCAAGTTTTATAGGGATGTTTGGGGTTTGTAGAATTTTAAAGAATTTTCTGAAGAATTTATAAGGGAAATTTGTATTACATTTGTTTATTTATTATATATTATTTTATATATTAATAAGAAGTTGTCTAAGTTATTAATTTATATATTAATCTTGATCAATTTTAGCAATATTTTATACTGAAGATTTAAAGGAAATTATTTTTAAAACCTTTTATTTGAGTATTATCATAAAAATCGGTCTTGGAATATTTTATAATATTAAATAATATTTTTAAAAGAGAAAGAACCGTATTTAAATAATTTTTAATATTAAATTTATTTGATTTAATTTAATTTACTAATTAAAAATACCATTTTTTAAGTGAAAACCTTTTAAAATTTGTATCCTTGATTTTAAGCTTTAAATTTAAATATTTTTAAATATTAAATTTAAAAAAAAAATCCTCCAAAACAGCTCGCTTATAACCCTAGTAAATATATATATTTTTTTATATTTCTCAATCTTTTTGAATTCTGCTTTTAGGCGCTCGCTTTCACCAAATAAACCCCAGACTGGGGGAAAGGGTCTCAATTTTCTTTCTCCCCAATCGATGTCGTACCTCCGCCGTGGCGCTGCTGCTGCTGCTGTTGTCGCTGCTTGGACAGCGTTGTGCGGTGGGCGTGGTGCCAGCATAATGGGCGTGGCTGCGGCTGCGGCCGCTGCAGCAGCATGTGCCGCCGATGCCGATTGAGCAGCCGCACCGCCACCAACGGAAACCGATGGCGGCGCCTGGGCCACCGGCATGGAGACGGGCAGCTGCAGCGGTGCAAGGGTGGGTGCTCCGCCAAGGGGGGCGCCCAGGAAGGGCCAGGCGGCGGCCACCGGTAGGCGATAACCTTGGATTTGGCATACAGTTTTTGTCGATTAACTAATTGTGGTTATGTTTTTTCTATTGTTTTTCGTTTTCTATTTTTTTTGTTTACAACTTTTTTGAAATATATGAACTTATAATGAGCGTAGTGTGTGTTAGGTGTGTGCGTAGGGGGGTTTTCTGTTTTTTTTTTCAAAATATATATAGGTTGGTTGGTTTATATATATATACATATTCGAGGGATGCATGATGAGGTTGCTGTTGCAGTTGCTTTTGTTGTTTGTTGTTGTAGCTTTTGAACGAAGGTTATATAAGAAATAAGATGCGTAACGAGCAGATATTTTTGTGGCTAGCTTTCTCGCTCGCACAAATTTCGCTCTCTTTCAAAAATTCTTTGCCGTTACTCATCTTATTTCTTATATAGCCTTTGTTAAGGCTTAGTTCTAGTGCTAAAAAGTTAGACTTTTTTTGTTGGATCTTGGCGCGCGACGGCGAGAGTTACCAGTTACAGTTACGAGTACGAGTACGAGTATAAATAGTTTACGCTAAGGAGCATTTCAGACATGTTCAGACCAAAGGAATACCAGACCAAACGGAAAACGTGTAATAACAAAAACTAAGGACAACAAATAAATACACAATAATCAAAGTCAAAGTCAAAGTTAAATTTAAATTGAAATTCATAATCATAATTCATAAATATAATTCATAATCATAAGGGAACGCACATACAACAAAACTTTGGTTAAGAAAAAGGATATTTTAGATAAAATAGTTGGCATATAAATTGATATATAAAGTTATATAGTAGGTAGTATATGCATAAGACAACACAGCCGCAATATGCTAAACTCATAACCATCGTTATAATGATTGCCAGATTATTTCTCAGTCATCATCATCATCATTATAATTATTAATTAATTAATTAATATCAAATCAGGACTAGAAAGAAAACGAGCAGACGAGACTGCTTTATTGTTTTTGGGATTTTTCGAGCGGGTGTTAATGTGGCATTTTTTATGATTCAAAACTCTGTTGTTTTTGCTTGGTATTTTTCACTTTGAATTAAACTTTGGTTAAATGCAGACGAAAAACGAAATAAATTATAATGTAAAAAAAAAAACAAGGGGGAAAATAGTTGAACAGTTACAAACAGTTATCAAATAGTTGCAGCATTATATTCATATATAGATTGTATGCATAGTTTATATAGATTAACGCAATTTCCGTCGGGACCTACCAAACAAATAAATTAAATACATGAGATTATCTCTATGAAACGAAAGGAAATGCTCATATTTCAAATTCTTTTTTGTTTATTTGCAGATTGCAAACGCAAAAAAATATAAAAGTAAGAATAACGAACAAATGCAATTGCAAAAATGGTTTCATTTGGGGTGAACTTTTTGGACGACTTTTTTTGTATCCTCCCGGCGATGAGCCTACCCAAGGGGGCTTATATATGTTTTCAAAGCCATAATATAAATATCAATATTTAAACCCTACCTAAATATTTGTTTTTGCTTTTGGTCTTTGTTTTACTTTTGTTTTGTGTATTATTTTTTCGGCTTACAAACTAGAAGGTTCATTGATAAAACTCTTATAAAATACATGTATATTTTATATAAAACAAAAACTGGTCAATTATTTGTACATTTATGATACCTTATTTCGTGTTTTCTGGGTGTGTGAGTGTGGCGTGTGTTTTATTTGAGAATTTTTACAACAAAAGTACGTACGTCAGGCAATAAATACTTAATAATAGCAATAAAAACGCTGAAGACAACAAAATATATGTGAACAAAACGCTTACCTTCGGGCCATTGTACGCAGACTGTGTCCAGCAAAACGATTTATATTTTAAATATATAAATATTCGTGTTTTTCAATTGTCGTGGCATGGAAAAGGCAAGAGAAAATATTTTCATTAGTTTTGCATTTAAATTGTGTTTCTTTTTCTTGTTGCATTTCTTTTATCCTTGCTGGATTTAGCTAGCCTATTATATATATTGTTGGATACATTGTCTTGGGCACATATAGAAAACAGGCAGAGCTCTATTACGGTTACTAGATTGATTTTCTTTATTTTTGGTTTTGTGTTTTGTTTTTTGTTTGGTTTTTAGTGCTTATGGTAATTGGTTAAATACTGCAGAATACTAATTGATTTGTGGCAATTTGTGTTTTCATTGTTTTCGGCTGGTGCATGCAGCATCCCATGTGTTTTCTCTCATTTTTGTGGCAGGGTATTTTACGTACATTTATGAATACAAAACAAGCAACAAGACTTGCTTATATAGAAAAAGGGGTTCCAATTTGGGTGGAAAGTTAAAGAGAAAGTGATTTGATTAAGGGGAGAAATGTGTTTGCCAGATGAAAGTTTAATTTTTATTTCAATTCCCATTTAAATACTAATTTTTAAGAGCTTCCTAATTGTTTAAAATATATGAATAAATTCCTATTTAAGTATTAAATTATTTATATAAAATTTGTTAAAGGCTTCTTAATTAATTCCCTTAATTAATTATTTAACTTTTAATTAAATTCACATTAAAATTATAATTTATTTATATAATAATTTTTAAGGCCTTTTAAAATTAATATATAAATTAAATAATTTTATACACTTTTAGGGTATTATAATTTCCGACCCTATAAACCATATATATTCTTGATCAGCATCAACAGCCGAGTTTATATACCCATGTTTTGACATACAAATTTTTTCATAAATTTTTTGAAAATTTTATAAGGGGTTACATCATTAAAATTGGCTAAAGTTATAAAAAATTTTAATTTTTTAAAATGTTAAATCCAGTACGTAGATTGTTTAACTAAATAAAAACTAACACAGAAAATCTTTCCGATTTGAAATCAATGGATTTTTGTCTAAGTTATGAATGATTTCGTATAAGTCTTCACCATCAAATAGCAAACTGCAAGGGTATACAAAGCTCGGCTTTCCCAAGCAAGCTTACTTTCTGGATTCTTATTAATTAATTAAATAATTACACTTTCAGAGGTTTTATTTAATAGTTTTAATTATATTTTGTTTACATCCTCCAACTCTAAAATATTATGTACAAATTCTCTTTTAGTCCAACATTAACATCAATACCTTCTGAGCTTTCAAACGACTTTGGCTTTTTACTTTTCAAAACCCTTTTTCTCTTTGTGCTAAAATAGAGCTCTTGATAAGCTTTGCATTCATTGAAAATGCAAAAGAAATGCTTAACAAAATGACAAATAAGCAAGCAATGATTGCTTGCTTTTCCACCAATCGAATGGTTACACAATGAGCTCTCTCTCTCTGCTGTCACTCGCTTGCTCGTCTTTGTGTGCCATTGAAATTCGCAGGAGTCTGCAATTGCCCTGGAAAATGGTAAAATAAATACCCCAGGCAAAAAAGGTGGATGGGTGATGGAAATACCACCAAAAAATGCAGCAAGAGAGACATGTCAGACAGAAGCAGACACTTGCTTGATGGGCATGAGGAGCAAGGACGAAAAGTCGACGGGGCATGGGCATGGCGCATTAAGTTTAACATGTCAAAGGATCAACGCAAAAAGAAAAACGTAAGGAAAGAGGGGGAAAAAACAGCGCCGTCGAAGAAAGTTAAAATGGCAAGGAGATGAACCAGAAGTCGGGGGTTGGTGGTGGGGAAAATCAACCTATACTGAGTAAATTTTCTTGCAAATGCACAAAGTAAGTGTTCGGGGGCATCGCATTTGCATAAGACATAACAAAACACAGGGCAGGCAGAATAAAACGTTTCTGGAGGAATCCCCCCAAGGATAACCAGAAAACTTTACTTTATTTTCTTTATTTATGTGTGGGGTGGGTTGGGGTGTGTGTGAGCCACATGTTTGCAACTTTGTGGTTTATTTGCAATTATCCCGACTGCCGCCGCTTGACTGAATGACTGACTGACTGGCTGCGGAACTCGGTGACTGACTGCTCCACGACTGGCGCCTAACGAGCAGGACAACGACGTGAGTGAGTCCTCTCGTCCTCCTCTCCTGGCTGCCTGGTAATAATGCAGCAGGCGATTTGCCATGCAAAAGAAGCCAGTTCGAAACGTGATAAAGTGACTGCCTGAGAAGCGAGGGAAAGGCGAGCGCTCTGAGCTGCTCAGCTGTCCTTACAATTCTTCGTCTTGGCTGTGGGCACTTAAAAAAAATATTTTTTCCTCCAAGAGTTTTTTATTTTTTAAGGAAATATACATATAGTGTATTTTGGTATGTAATACTGAGAAGAAGAGTTTGATATATCGACAGAAATCTTGAAAATATCGTAAACTTTTATGTATCGATTTTTTTAATTTTTGAATTTAATTAAATCGATATTAAAAAACAATCAAGATCAATGTTTATATATCGATATTTTTAAAAAAATATCTAAAATTTATCGATTTGTTATCGATTTATACCATATCGTCAAGTTAAAATATCGTCAAGTACGGAAAAAACTAAAATATATACGCTAAATAACGAAAAACTTGATATTTCCGTAAAATATCGAAAAAGTTGTACTATATCGATATTTTTATTATCTTTATATAATAATTTACCAATAAAATAAATTTAAAAAAATACTTTATGGACTCTAAATCACATTTAATTGGTTTCTAGGAGGTTTGGTTCAAGTTTACTTAAGAAACTAATTGGTTTTCCTACATATATCTTGTTTTATGAAGAAACACTTGATATAAAAACTATTCCCATTATTTTGTATCAGTGCCTTATATCACTTGGAAGACCTGCCACTAAAAAAACCCGGTATATTTCTTGGGCTCCAGCAGCATTTAGTGCAACTCAAATGAAGCGCATTAGGTGAACGTGCACATGGCCAAGGACAGGGCCAAGGAAGTGGCCAGGATAAGGCAAAAAAAGGGGAAGCTGGCTGGGAAAATGGCAAAACAGGAGGACTCCTGCTCCCCTGCTCTCCATCCCTCTGCCATCAGATTGGCCCTTTTTCTGTGTCCAACTCTAAGTTTTGTTGGCAATACAAAAGCATTTTGCATCAGCAGAAGGATAACCAACCACCGGGGGAACTGCTGCTTGAAGATGGGAATGGAGATGGAGCTGAAGCCGAAGCTTTGCTCTCCTTGCTGGCAACGTCCTGAGCCGCTTTACCAGGAGGTTTCTCCCATCCTGTTTTTTTTTTTTTTTTTTTTTCAATCTCACGGCTCCTCGGGTTCAGCTCAGTTCAGTTTTGGTTCTGGTTTGGTCGGTTGGTAAGCGGCTTATCGTATTGAGCGCTCGCAAAGTATAGATTTTGCTGCTGTGAATACTTTTTAATGGCAAACACAGAGTGAAGACGATTTAATCAGCAGTATTATTTATTATACATTGCAGGATAAAACTTTTTCTTGGTTTTCAACTTCTTTAACTATCTTTGCATCCCTTTTTTTTGTATAGTAAAGAATTTTGCTACAAGGAAACAACTTCAACTGGAATTGATCTAAACTGCAAATGGTACTGGGAGAAAATGTATATATATCTAAGAACTTCTAGCTGAACAAACTTTAAAGGAGATAAAATATATTTCCAGGAAGAAATCAAATCAAATCAAATCAGAAAAGAGCATAGAGAGGTGTGTGGGAGGAGTAGCTCAGCAATGATTGGGGTATTAATTTCAATAAATAGATTTTGTAGGCATCAATAAATGTATAAGAAGATTTAGGCCAGGTCATGAAAATAAATTTTTAAAGACTTTTTGCCAATTCAATCAATTGGTAAAGGTAGAAAGAAATGAAGAAAAGATATACAAAGACTTAAATAGAAAATAATTGCCAGCAGATATGTGAAATGCAATCCTAAGCCTGTTTATGTCTTTGATTTATTTTTTGTAACATGCTGGGTTTGAAGTTTTTAGTTTATTTAAGAGATGGGGAATCAAATTTTGATTTCATTCAGCCAATAATTTTTGGGGGTAGGACAATACACAGTTAGCAACACAGTTAACGTGCAACATGCCAAGGCATATATGAAGGAGATGTCCTCAAAGTTAGGAGCGAAAGGGATATAGTTTTGGAAGCTGCAAGCAGCAAGCATTCGTGTCTTAGTTTAGGGTTTTGGCAGGCACACAAACAAAAAGGATTTATGCAACCATTTTTTCATTTTTGTTTTATTTTTTTTTTTGGATTTTGGCTCACCTAGAGCTGGGGCCGGTATGGCACCATCTTTGGTCAGTACAACTGTGTGGGGTGTTTGAGAGAAAACAAAATGAAAATCATTTAAATAACGCTGGTCAATCATCATCATCAATATCATTATCATATCATTATCATAAATCGTTATCAATAATCAAATAGCAGACGCATTAAACATAACTTAACCACAAAATACGCATTAATTTGATGTATATTAAAATATTATTTGGATGTGTTTTTTGTTTGATTTGTTAGGCAGCCGCAAACCCCAAGTAAATAAATTGGTAAATACTATATATATGTATTATATATATTGATTATGGTTTTCCCTCAAGTTAGTGGCATTTTCTTTTATATTTTGTTGATTGCTTTCAAGCATTAACACAAACACAAAAACGGTGGAAATTACTAGCATGTGTGTGTTGGTTCTGCCACAAGGGAAAATGGTAACGTAACATTTTCATTAGGAAAACGTAGCACACACACATACGTGGCATTCTCGCTGGCAACTCAATTTCTCAGTTTCACTGAGTTTCAGTTTTTGGCCACCAAAGAAGTTGATGTGAAAAGTTTCAAAAACAAACAAACAACAAAAATACAAAAAGGAAACAATACAAAAATCGAAAAAAAAGAAGAAACAAGTCTAAAACGAAAACTTAAGGAATGTTAAGAAACTAACAATAGCAGCAAAAACAATGCACACTTAAATAGAGCTGACTTTTATTGTTTTTGTTGCTGTTGCTGCTGCTGCATTTCATCGTAATTGCATTTCTTCGGCGAACATTTGAACTTGTTTCATTATGTGGCTTAAACTTAGCGCGCTGCCATGTGGTTACACGGAGAAAAACTACTACTTAGGGTTATAAAAAACTTTGAATTTAAGAATATTTTGCTTTCTTGGAATAATATTAAGCAGAGAAATTTATATTAATATTTAAAATATATTTCTTGAGGATAAAACTCTTTAATTTCAAAAAATTGTTTAAAACTTGATTTTGACCGACTTTCCACTTGGGAATTCTAAGTCAATATTGGGAAGAAATTAGTTTAACTCACATTTTACAACATTTTAGATTGTTTAAGTCTTAAATTAAATATTTAAATATTTTTTTGGATTTTTTGTTCCGTTGAGAATAACAGACTTTAACTTTAAGAAATAATTCTAGGCTCTACGAACTTGACTGACTTTTCAGTTGGGAATTCTAAGGGTTCATTTTCAATGTTAAATTTACTTTACAATTATTTAAAAAAAATTCTAAATTTATTAAGATAAAAAATCCTTTTTTCCAAGTATTTATTAATATATATAAATATTATTTCATATAAATATAAATATATCAACATTATTTCAAATATTCTTAAACCCAGAGTTCTTCTTACTTAATTCTTTATTCTCTGTGTATGTATATTTAGCATGTGCATTGAATATTTAATATGTGTTGGAATGTATTTTAAAGGTGTAATTTTTTGATAGTGTATGTGTGTGAGTGTGTTAGGGTCACTTACCGTTGGGTACTGTTGTCACTTTTTTGGTTTGTACACGTGCAGTGGCGTTATTCACCTTCACAATTGGTTATTGTATTTATTTTGATATATAGAGATTTTTTTTTGATAGATCAGCGAGCGTGGTTGTTGTAGTTGTAGTTGTTGGTGATGAGTTTTTTTTAAAGATTTTTTTATTTTTATTTTTTTGTTTATATAATATACACACACATAGCAGAGTATATATATATATAAAGATCGCATGTATATAGAGAATGTAGAAATAAATTATGTGTTAGTTAACAATTACGAAAATCTTTGCAAATTTTGTGTGTTTAAGGTGTGTTGTTGTTGGTGGGAAATATGTGTGTGTGTGTGTGTGTGTGGGAAAGGGATTTTCTTATTTTTATTATGATTTTATTTTTTATAAAAAAATGGGTATTTAATTAAGAAATAAATATGGTTTCATTGGCATTTTTATTAACAGAATAAAAGCTTTTAAGGGCTTGATTTCAAAGAAACAATTTTATGAAACCTATGAAAAATAGGATATGCATTCATTTTCCATTTTCAGGACCTTTTCAATGAAAAACTTTTCATTTCATATCTCTGCCAAAATTGTTTTTAAATTCCATTTGTTTCGATTACAAAAAAATGTGAAAAATTAATTTCTGAAGGCTTTTCAGCGCTCAAATGTCAGACGATTGTGTAAATGTACATTTCCGCATCCGGTTGCAACCAGAAGAGAGAGAGAGAGACTTAATTAGACTCGCGCGATTTCCGCTGCCATGAAAATGGAAATAACATGGCAATGCCTTTTATGCGGCTCAGTTAATTTGTTTAACCAACCAACGGCGGACAGGCGAAACTTTTCCGCGTACTTTGCACATTTTCAGCATATTTTAAATGCCAATTATTTGCGGCTGGCCAGTGAGCATTAATCAGAACAAAAAAATAAGGGAAAAATGCGTATAAAGGAGAAATGCGTAATTAATTTTTAATGAAAGGCAAATAAGAATCAATCACTGTGGCGGTGCGTGGGCTAGTCCTTGGATTAAATGAGTAAAGAAAAAATATATAAAAAGAAATGAAAGGGGTGAAACAAAAATATTATTGAGCATTTTCTCTTGACACACGCAAGGATTAAAAGTTGAAAAGCAATTTTCAGACCGCTCCTGAGATGGCTAAGAATTAGTTGGGAAAGTGTGTGGGTGGGTTTGGTGTGTGTTTAAGTGTGGGTTGGGGGTGTGTTTAAGTGTGGGTTTTGGGTTGGTTTTGGGTTGGTTTTGGTGTGTGTTTGGTGTATGTTTGTTTGGTGTATATTCTGGATAAGTTTGGTATATATGATTTTGGCATGCACCCACCTCGATTTTGCGTCCCTCAACCACGGTGCCGTGTAGACGTTCGCGTGCTCGTTCTGCATCGTTGCTGTTAGCGAATGTTACAAAACCGAATCCCTGCCATTCGCAATCAAACATGCAATTAAAGAAACATATAGAGTATATAGATTACGATTTTCAAAAAGGAACTAAATGAAAATGAAAAAAAAAGGTCAAGTAACGATAACAACAAAAGTCTTCTTCGGGTTTTTGTTGAAGTCGTAGAAATATTTATATATATGGGGGGTTTATATATTTATTTGTAAAGCTAAAGCTACAAAATACATCAACAAGGCGGCCAAGGACATGCTTTTTTTTTTTGTCGGACAAGGGGCCATTGGCACACATCTCCTTCTCACAATTCCGGGGGATTTTTGTTGGGTTTTGGCGACTGCGACATGCACGTGCCCTACATTGCACTCCACCTTGAACTCCCCAACGCCCACCTGGCTTTCCTCTCCCTCTCTCGCTCTCTCTGTCTCTCTGTATATCCTGCTGCATCTCAAGGTGCTGCTCCTGAATTATGCACAATTCCTGGTGCTATGGTAACTATGCAATTATTTTCACCCGGGTTTCTGGAGGAGTCTCTCCCATAATAATGCTGTAAAAAAAAGACAGCTCCAACAAGGTTGCCACGGCTACGCGGACAAAAACATCTCCTTGGAATACTTGAAGTGCATAATTTAAATGAATTGTGCGACAATTAGATGCAAAATGTCCTGCACAATTGGGTGGCAACAGAGCAACAGAGAGTGAGAGCGGTGCACGGGGGCAGGATACCAAAAGCTAAGCAGGCGGGGGAGCTTCAGAGCGCGCTCGCTTTTCGAGGATAAAAGTTTTTGGCACAAACTTACCTTGCTGCCGCGCTCGTTGAATATAATTTCCACATCCAGAATGGTGCCAAATTGCTGCGGGAATAGACAAAATAATAAATATTAATTTTATAGCCGGGAGCTGTCGTCGTCAAGTAGGGGCGAAAAGTTCTCAAGGAGTCAATACTTAAAAATTAAATAAATAAGTGTAGGAAAGAAGGATTAAAGAAGGATTCTCAAGGTGACAATATTTAAAGTTAAATAAATAAGATTTCAAGAGATGAATCTTACTCTTAAATGCCTTTAATTTTAATTTTTTGTGAAGCAAGAGTTAGTTTTTTAAGGGGGGGGTAAGGTATTTAATTTTTTTTTTCGTAAATTTTTTTTTATTTTTTATTTTTAACGTTCAACATCTTAAGAATATTGTGTCCAAGTTTTACATCGATCAGAGTAAAATTGACGAAGTTATGCGGAATTGAACGAAGGTCGGTTGGTGTTCAATGCATGAGAATCACAAAGTTTAAAGCGCTCTCCTGAAAAATTCAATTTTTCAAATCGGTGTACACGATTACAGAAAAACTACTGGACCGATCGATTTGAAATTTGGCACGCACATTTTTTAACTAATTCCTCAGGTATTCACGTCGGCCTTTTTTTAATTTTTAATTTTTATATATTTTTAAATTAAGAAATAAGGTTATTTTTTTAGTCAAAAATCGGGTTTTTGACTTTCAAATTTCCTAAAAAATCACAAAAAAATAAAAAAAAAAAAAAACGCTTCCTGAATACCTCGGGACACTTATCCTTTAACGAATGAGGTATAATTTTTTTAGATCGGATGATCCTGTGGACTGTTAGGATGTACACCGCAAAACAACTTTTTTTGGAGGCGACTCGGGAGATTCCCTATAACTTCTCTACCTCTAAATATTTTTCAATACAAAATGTATAAAAAACTATTCAAATGTTGTGTTATTATATGGTATTTAATTCATTATGCTAACTTTAGCCGTTCCGCCACAATAATTTTTTGAAAAGTGGCCTTTTTTGCACCGAATTAACCTTACCCCCCTCCTTAAGGGACTTAATTGGAGATTACAAGAAATATTGATATATCGACACTATATCGATTTTTGGGCGATAATTGCGATATACACATATGAGATATATCGATATTCTGTTTTAAATATCGATATATAGAATTTAATTGGAAAATACAAATACATTAAAATAACTTTATTAAATTTATTTTTTCCAATAATTTTCGTTATTTTATATTTAATCAAAAATTTTTATATTTTAAAAAATCGATAATTCATTTTACGATTTTTTCGATATTATATGGATTGCGACACTTTTATATAAACATTAATATTTAATTTAAATAAATTTTAATTTTCATAATAATATTAACTTCAAAATAAATTTTAAAATATATTTAGGATAATTTATGGATAATTTCGACATTTTAAAATTCGATATACCAAAATAGACGATATATTTGATATGATATTAAATCGAGTAAATATATTTAAGAAAAATTCCTTAACTCACCCCAAACATGGCCCTTAGATCGGGATCCCGGAAGCGAAACGGTATATTGGAGACATGCAGCCGCTTGGGCTGGCTCTTGGCATCAAGGGAGGCTGCTGCGGCCACGGCGGCGGCCACCGAGGGCACCGACTGGGCCGGGACTAGGGCGCTGCTGAGACTAGTGGCCGCTGCTCCTGCTGCGGTGGGAGACTGCATCGAGGTTGTCATAATGCCGCTGGCCGCGGCAGCAGCTGCATTCAGATGTGCAATGACCTGTGATGTGCTGGCCGGTACCACTCCCCCATTGTTTCCACCATTGGCCATGCTGTCCAGTCCAGTGGTGGGCAGCAGCCCAACGCCGCTGCTGCTGGTGGCTGCCAGGGCACCGCTCGATATCGAGCTGCCTGTGACCGAGGTGGCTGCCGATTGTACGGATGTGGGACTGCTGCACAGGAGTGGCTGCTGCTGCTGTTGCTGTTGAAGGGCGGGCGGCGTCTGTAGAAGCGGTTCACCGCTGGCCACCGGCGATGTATTTCCCGACATGCTGCCCTCGTTGGCACTGCCATTGAGGGTCATTCCTGCTGCTGCTGCAGCTGCTGCGGCGGCCGCGGCTGCTGCTGCCTGCTGTGATGCGCTGGACGGGGAGCTGCTGAGCGGTGATCCTGGCGTGCCGCCGCCTCCTCCACCGCCGCCGCCTATACCGGCGGAGCCAGTGCCGCCGGCGGCGTTGGCCATCGCGGAGCTCTGTTGGGAATCTGCTGCCTCATTGGCGATCAATACTGTGGACTGTAAAGAGAAGAGATGGGAAATAAAATAATTAGTGAGGAAATCTATTGAAAAAATTAGTTTTTATATGAATTTTTGTAGGAAATTAATTTATAAAAAATATTTTAAATATTTTCAAGTATATTTTCCTTGAATTTTAGTAAATTTAAAAGCTTAAAAAGCAACTTGTAGAACTTGAATGAGTACAAATGCAAGCTAATTGCTCGTAAAAAAAATGTTTGTCAAAGTAAAAACTAGAATTTTCCAATTTCAATTATTCGCGAATTTTTGGAAAAGTTGTTTGAGTTGTGCAAAGTACTCAGACTTGTTTGCAGTTTGCCGTATTTTTTCGTTGTTGAATTTTCAGTGGTGCCTGGCAAATCGAATGCGAACAAGTGCCGCAATAAATAAACAATTGAAATGAAAATACAATTTTCAAGTTGTTTACATTCCCAGAGCAGATGGAAATCCTGTGGGAAGGGCGCAAAAGCGGGCCACGCATCTGTGGTAGTTTGTGCGTGTGTGTGTGTGTGTGTGGAGGTATGACCCAATAAAAAAGTTACACACACACAATTGGGACAAGCAGACAGACAGGACGGTAGGGAAAGCTGGAAAACCCCATACGGACATTCCCTGCAGTATGCACTGAACAATAATTTTAAAGGGAAATTCAAAATAAAGAGCCTGAGTTGCAAAAGTTTTATAGAGTTATCGATAATTATGCTTAGCTAAGGTCACACTAGGCAGGGATATTTTGTGGGAAATCCAGGAACGGTAACGGTAACGAATTCGTCCTTTATATCTTTATGAACTCCTAGATATCCGAAAAAATAGAAGCTTGACCTAATTTAGTTAGTTAAATTGTTCTTATAAGTTTCAATAAAATTAAAGTAATTTTAGTTATTTTAAATCATAAAAAAAAAATTGATTTTTAAAACTGTAGCCTTGAAATTATATTAAAAGCAAATATATATTTAATAAAAAGGCTTGTTTGACAGTTAAAAAAAGAAAATTGAAATCAATTGAAGGTTAAAAGAGTGGAGTTATAAACCAATCAAGTGGAAACATTATATCTATCTCGCTCACACCACACTCAGACGGTTAATTGTGGGTTCGAGACCCGGGTAATTTAATAGCTTCTTTTCTACAATTTTTTAATTTCTACAAAATTCTTAGTATGTTTATAAATGCTTTATTACTTTACATATTATATTATTCTCTCACTAAAATTATTAAAAAAAAAATTAAAGAAAGAGCAAGTTAATAGTAAAAGTCAAATAAAAGTTATTTTTTCAAGCAAAATAAAAAATATAAAATTAAATTTAATAAAAGTTTATTAAATTGAAAATAGAAAATAATCTTAAATTTAATAAATGTTTATTAAATTTAAAATAAAATATAATCTTAAATTTAATAAATTTCTTTAATTGATCATATTAATTATTTTTTATAAAAATAAAGGCTAAGAGTTAACTAAGTATTTCTTTGTTAAGAATTATATTTCATTCATCATTAGTTCTTCAGAATTTCCCCAACTTATACTACTCTTTTCTGCAAATTTAAGTACTTCCCTCCTAGATTTTTTTTCCAGTTTATTCCTACATATTTTGTGGCACAAACTTGTGTTGACTTATGCAATAAAACTGTCGCGCAAACTGTTGCAATATACCCAATCCACCGCAGCAGCATCGACGGTGGCGACAATGCAATGCAATCCCCATCGAGAGCCCGCGGAAATGTTTGCATTTTGTATTTCTGCATTATTAAAACTGAAAATGCACTGCCATGGCAGGATATTATTGTTGGTTCACATTCGCAACTCCCCACTCCCCATTTTTCTCTGCAGGAATAATATGAAAAATTCTCAATTCACGCAGACAAAAACAGATCGCAGCTAAATTCGATGACAATGCAATAAAGGCCCAGCGAAAGGCATAGCGTTGGCCCCCATAATGTAGGCAATAGAAATAACGCTTAACTTAATTTGCTGCGCATTGTTGACACATAAATCTAAACAAATTTCTGTGGTATACATTTTTTTTCCTTTACTCCCGCTAGCTGTGCATTTTTTTGTACCCCAGGTTTGCATGTTTACCGAACATTTCGGTCCCAAAGTGAAATGGCGTGAAAAACTTTGGCCCCATAAATGGCCAACTGGGCGAGGGGCGACGGGGGGGAGGAGAGACGGAGGCGGTTTGGTTTATTGTTTCGGGTATCGGGTTACACGTAAATGACATTTAACGCTTTTTAGTTTATCGAAATGCCTTTTGTGCGGCACGCGACATAGCTGGAGAGAACAACAACAAAAAAGGGTCTTTGATTCGCCATCAAGAATTTCTGCATAAATTTGAAAAGTTTTTTTCCACCAAAAGGCAAATAGAATTTTGTCCGGGAATTATTTTCATTTGAATACTTTTTTTATTCCTGGGTTATTTTTATGTGAATACTTTTAGGTGGCTTTACGTGCAAAGTTTTGGCTGCAAAATCAGATTACAATTCGTTAACTTGATGGGCTTTATCTTAATTATATTTTGAGTTGAATAATGGATTTTGTGAATGAAATCAGATGGGAGAAGTATTATCAAACAGGCCAGGAAATAGCTTTTTTCGTGGTAAAAATTTAAGTTCATAAAAAATATAAATATAATAAAGAGAATAAACAAAAAAACCCCTTTTTATAAATGAAAAAAATAACTTAATTTTATGAAATTAAAATAGTGTTTTATAATTTTTTGGACTGACATATTTTGCTTGATTTTGGTTTCATCAACTCAAGTTTGTATACTTTCCCTGAAAAAATTTTTAAAATAAAACAATGAGGACAATGATTACTAAGACAAAATACAGCTATAAAATATAGGTAGAAATATTTAGGAAATATCCCAGGATATATTTTTTTTGTGTTAAAAATTAACGATAATAAAAAATTTAAAAATAATATAGAGATCTTAATAAAACCATGTATAAAAATAATTCCTTGATTTTATGAATTGAACTTAGCTACAAAATATGTATAGAAATGTTTAGGAAATATCCCAGGAATTACCTTTTCTTAAAGTAAAAATTAAAGACAAAAAACCCCCGTTTATAAATGACAAAACTTGCATATTTTTATGAAATTCAAAACCCTTTACACAATTTCTTTTTCCCCGACACCCTCAGCTTGAATTTAATTCCCTCAACTCAATTAATTAGAAAAAACTTGGCCTGCAAAAAAATATAAATAAAAAAAATAACTATGCTTAGCTGTAAGGAACAAAGTTTCCCCTGATGATGACAATGCTTACGAAGGGAAAATGCAGCTACAAAAGAGTTCAAGTTGAGAGGCAAAAAGCAGCTTGGCCAGTCTGTTGTTGGTCGCCTCTAATGAAGATGAGCATGGCAAACAAATAGGATAACACAAAATGGGAAATGGAAAATGGGGGGAAAGGAAAACATGGTCGAAAGACCAAGAAACCGGCACGTAAATTTCAATTGTGTATGCTGTGTGCCCTGAGAGCCAGTTCGTCTCTGAATATTTTCCGTTTTTTTATATTCCGGTTTTATTTTATTATAATTTCTTTTTTCTTGTGCTTGGTGCTTGGTAGCTGGAACAACACTCACTATGCTGAGCACATTTCGTGGGGGCAGCAGCGATGATTGCAGATGCTGGTGTTCTGGCGGCTGCTGCTGCTGCACTTGGTCCATGGCATGTCCATTTGTCAGAGATGGCTGCAAAATGGGACTGCTGCTGCTGGTGGGAGGAACTCTCGGTTCTGCAAGGCTGATTCCATTGTACAACGTCGGGGTCTGTGTTTGTGTTGACAGATTTGTCTGTGATAAATTTTCAGATAACAACAAGGATTTGCGTTTTAGTTGCAGTTGCAGTGGCATTCGTAGTTCGTAGTCGTGTGGAGGACGTGGATTAAGAGATAAAGTGTGGAGAGATAGGCAGGCAGTAGACCAGGCGGCGACCAACACCAACAATTTGCTTAAATGGGTAGCTTAATTTTTTACTCTCCCAACTGGATTTTTTTTTGTACAAATGCTTAATTGCTTGGAACATGCCTTGAATATATATTGTTACAGCTGTAACAAGTTTAGAAACTAAGTTAAAAATAATTAAAATGCTGGAACTGTGACTTTAAAGTAACTATTTCTCAACCAAATACTTTAAATATTTTTTTAAATAAATATTTATGAAAATATATTCATTAAAATAAATATTTATAATTTTTAAATATATATTTAAACATTTTAAACTATAGAAATACATATAAATTTCTATATTTATATACCAATTTTGTTTCTAATTTCTTATCTTACTTTTTTTTCACTACCCATAAATCTTTAAAATATTTCTTAATCATTAAATACCTCCATAATTCACACTTCTAATTGTTACAAATTTATTAAAATATTTTCCTTGCCATTTCTTCAGCTCACCAACCTCTTTCTAAATAATTAATTCCTTGTGGTTGCTCAATTTTGACAGTTTTCCTTATTATTATTGCTTTTGGCCAATTAATATTGATAAAGTTCCGTTTGAATTAAATTTTGCTCAACAATTGAGAGACAAACAAGTGAAGGAAAATGTGCGTGTGTGTTGACAAAACAAACTGATTGCCCATTCAAGTGGCATAATCCTTGTGGATAAACGCCTTAAGATGGCTTTAGTTTAAATTTACCATATTTTTGCAACCCATTTGGTTTCAATTTATATATAAATTTGTGTATAAATTCTCCCCTATTCATGTTCAAGTATAAAATTAATTGGCATTTTCGTTAGATTTTCGCCGTGGGCCAAGCAAACATAATAATAATCCAAAGGTAACTTTTCCAAATGGTACAACGCTGCGTATGCTTATGGTTTGTATGAGGTCAAAATATGTTATTTAATTAAATACGGCAGGCAAGTAAAATGCGAGAAAAACTAATGGCAAGACGTATTTATTGCAATTAATTCAATATTTGTTTATTTGCTGGTCAACAATATATATATATATATTTTAATTAGATTTGTGGCCAAGCTGGAAAATGCAACTGAATTTGGGGGATACTTGGAACTTTTGCACAACAACAACTGCAGCAAGTGCAGCTTGTGTGTGCTATGGTCAATTTTTAATTAAAGCAGAAGAAATAAAACAATAAACAACAGGAGGCAGGATAAACGGCAGCAACTAAAAGTATGCTACAAATACATCACACCAACAACTACAACAACAAAAACACACCAACAAACAACTGCAGGTGAGTGCGTGAGTGTTGTTGTTCCCGCAGGCACTTTTCACTTTGCTTTGCTTCAGCGCTGCAATTAAAAATGTAAAAGCAAAGCGCCCACAACACCAAAAACAAATGCAGACTAAACACTAGCAGGTGCAGCAGCGATAACAAATACCGGCCTTGTGTGTTAACATTGCCTGGTTTGCACTTAAAAAAAAAAATAAGTTTTAAGTCAAAAATTTCATAAAAAAAAGGGTTATATTAGAGAGCTTTTAAAATTTTTTTAAAAATATTTTTAACACCAAAATTTCAAATATTTCTTTGGGAAATTAAACAAAAATATATTTTTTGCTTAATTATCCAGATTAAAAAAATCTAAAAATTAAATATATATTATAGATTGGTTTCACAGATGTTATAAACTATTTACATATTAAAATATATTAAAAAACATGATTAAATAAATAATAAAGGTCTCTCACAAGAATCCCAAGGCTTTTTAAATCCTTTCAAAAAGTGTCTAAAAGTATGCAATAAAATGTTTTCTCTTGTTTTTCTATTTTGTTTGATGATGTAACAGTTGTGACATATTTTTAAACACCCTTTTTTTGAGATATTAAAACGTAGAGATATTTTTGTGAAGGGGAAAAAATTTTTTAAAATATATATATGTAATATCTTTTGTACATTTTTTATTAAGAGTGTAGCTATGGTACATATGTATGCGTAAACCAAATCAAAGCAGAGAGCATAAACCAAAGAGCAGCAAAACCAAACCAAACTAAACCAATGCAAACCGAAGCGAACCCATAAGCCAAAAACCAAACATTGCTACAAATACCAATACCAAACACGGGCACAAAACCAACACAAAAACAAACACAGAGTTAGAGTTAGAGCGAGTGGTGAATGAGAG
The DNA here is from genome assembly GCA_008042715.1 of Drosophila bocki. Classification (NCBI taxonomy): domain Eukaryota; kingdom Metazoa; phylum Arthropoda; class Insecta; order Diptera; family Drosophilidae; genus Drosophila; species Drosophila bocki. Next base: position 36,316 of record VNJY01005321.1, on the reverse strand, counting down.
CGGGATATTATGTGGAGCCTTCAATCGCTCAAACTAATTATTTCTTTGCTGTTGCTAAAACTCACCTTCTTCTGTTGCATGTACAGTGAACAGACAACGTCTGCTGTTGATGCTGCACCGCCGCCAGGTGAATATTCTGTGCTCAATCCTCCACCGCCGGATCCTGGCGCTCCTGATGTGTTGCTGCTGCAGTTACTGTTGCCGCCAGCAGCAGCTCCTCCTGCTCCAGATCCTGCTCCGGCACCATCACCGGCATTCTGGTTAACTGGCTCAGACTGCTGTTTGGCAGCCGCTGCAGCCACTGCCAGTGAGAGACTGTCGGCGGCACTGGTGGCTCCACCGCCTACACTGGCACCGCCCACCTGTTGCTGCTGCTGCTGCTGTTGTTGCTGCTGCTGCTGTTGGGCGTGCTGCTGCTGGGCGGCAGCCGCCGCTGCTGCAGCTGCTGCCGCTGGACCTGGTGCGGCGGCATAGCCGGCCGGAGCGCCTGGGAAAGGCGCCACGCCCGCCTGCACCATGTGCTGGATTTCCGGAAAAAAATCACGGAAATAAAAAGAGAGAACGGGGAAAGAGAAGCAGAGAGAGAGAGAGAGAGAGATGGGTTTATGGATTAGTAATGGTCGTAAAAGTCTAAGTATCCCCCACAATGAGCATTCAAAGAGATCAAGAAATGGATTATTTTTAAGCCGCAAAAAAAATTTCAGATAAAATATTTGCTGTACAAAAATTTGCTAAAAATTTTAAATCAATGTTACATTTTCGAGAAATTTAATTTTAAACCCTCAAATATTTTACTGATAATTTTAGACACCTTTTTAGTTGATTTAAAATATTAGTTAAATTTTACATAAAATTGTTTCAGTATCCTTTATTTAATTAAACAGTAAAAAACTCCTTTTAAAAGTCATTTCTTTCTTTAAAACCATCTCTTCGAGTGCACATTTAAAATGAACATTATGAGTATTAGTTTTTCCTGGTGACACTTTTCATACTTCTATTTCCGCTTCCCTTTTTTATCTCCCCCCACACAGAGAGACGCTTAGCATTTTCGTATTTGTGTATGTGTCTGTTCTAGCTGAGCCATAAAAGTGCAAAATTAAATCCAGGTAGTTTATTTTGCAGGTGGTGGTAACCCCCTCGGGTCGGTTGTCCTGGTCCAGAGCTTTTCGTATTAAGCTCTAGGGTTAGACAAAAAGGACACATACATATACAGACGCACACAAAATGAGACTGCTAGACAGGAAGAGGGCCACGCCAGGCCAGGGTTTTTTTTTTTGAGGGTTTTTCGGCTTTTTTGGTTTTTTTGGGGTTATAACAAAATGCGCTTTAAATTGTCAGTTTTATTTGTATAAATTTTTGCCATTATTTGGCTTGTCTCGCCCGGATTTCCAGGGCCCCACACAACCTCTGTCAGCATCTATGAAATATGCAAAATTTGCAGCTTATTGTTGGTTGTAGCTAAATATACACACATATACACACTCTCAGGAGCAGCAACAATGGTGCAAAAACCTTTCCAGGATATTTATATATATTTTCTTTTTTCGGGTGGAACGGGATTATCGTTTTGAGTGGCATTTTAATATGTTTTTAGCTAGGGAAAATTGTTGTTGCCTTGGTCCCTCTTGGTCGAAATGGTTATTAATTTTACGATTTAATGCAAATGTCAACGAAATGCGGGTGAAAGTGGAAGAGTTCTGAAATGCTGCATTTGACACGACAGCAAAAATATATATTTCTGTGTGCCAAAGCTTTTCAATTGCGAAAAAACCGATTGCGAAAAACCCACTTTAATGTTAGGCACCGGTTGTGTTACAAATAAATTCGTTTAATTAGCATGGTTTTTATAAATACCTGCTGTGATTATAAATACCCAGACGTTAAACTATTTTATCCGATGGACACAGTTCATCTATCTTGGCAAGCAGGCCATAAACCAGGTCTTTCAACGCGCCACAAATGCTTATCGATGCCTTTTGCAGAAACACTGAGAGGAAAGGGTGTTTAAATAGCTAATTTTCTTTAATGATTTTTTAGAAGAAGCACTGAAAAATCACCTATGTTAACCTCTTTCTTTAAGTTTTTTAACCAATTGATTTGAACATTTTTTAAATATTAAAAGAGTCCTGAAAATACCATCACTTCCTTACAAAATTCTACAACCAATTCTCTTTTTCTAGTGTAGCATATTATTTATTTTATTTCTATATATTTTTGGCACAACCCAACCAATTGCAGTCGCTAGGAAAATGCTATAGCTATATCCTCCCTTGGACCCCCCCTGCTTCGTTATGGCTGGTTTTTCCTAGCTTCTCAGCGATTTGCGCTTTGAAAAATTAGCTTGTTAATTAAATGCAAGCCACACAGACATATGACTAGTCCCGCCAAAGGTGCAAGTAGTAGCCACCCATTCACCCATTCCACCCTACTCCTAAGTGTGTATGTGTGTGTGCACACTCATCTTGTGACATAATCCGCAGTGCAAATTGGTGCTCATGTTGCTCATCCGCCACGTTGGCCAACGCCAACCCATGATATATGCGCTTTTGCTCTCCTATATACACATGTACAGCTAAACAGCGCAGAATTAAAAAAAAACTTGTCATGTTAAATTTACATAAAATTTTCGTATGAGAATTCATTTTGATGTGCCAATGAAAATGTTTTACCGCTTCTATGCCCCGCCAGGGGCTTTTCCGACAGCTGCTGACGCGCAGGGAATGAGAAGAATGGGCATGGAAAATGGGGAATGAGAATGTGCTGACTTGCACTTGAGAACCACCACCGCCATGTTTCTCTTAATGAGTCTCTGTGTCTGGCCAAAAGTTTTCCTTGTGAAAAACTTCTGTTTTCCCTTTAAACACAACTCCCAATAAGTTTCATAATTTTTGCTGTCAACCGTAGGCGGGTCCTTCAAATACTTGGCTGCATTCACAAATATTTTTCATTTAATTGCTCTTGAAGAGAGAGAGAAGCAAAAAACTGGAAGCAGTTAAGTATTTTTTAATATTTTCTTTTCACTGTTTTTTTCGGGGCCATATTTACATGGCAAATATTTCGTTGCAGCAGCAATGGAAAGTGGGTCCTGCCTGGCAATTTGCATTTGTAGGAGCACAAAAAAATAAAAAGGCAGGCACCATCAGCAGGAGAAATGTTCGGGCAGCTGGCACTGTTTTATTGACTGGGGCCAAAAGCGCCGCCAACTGCCATCGCTTTTTGTTTACATTTCTGTGCGAGCTTCTGTGTTGTTTTTGGAGAATTTTTTGTTTTTTTTTTTTAACAAAACACTTTACGTTTTTATTTTTGCAACAATTTCGACTCGCGCTGCGCTTTCAAGTGTTGGCCTTTTGTCTCGAGTCTCTCCGCCTCTGGCCGTTTGCCATTCGATTCTGTATAAATATTAGAGCAATTTTCCATTCTCATTAAATATATTGCATTTTGGCAAACAGCACCAGCACACGCTGCGTATGCGTTACGCGTTAAGTGTGTCACACATTCCACGGGGCGATGATTGATGGGCGCCGAAAAAAAAACACACAGGAGTGTATATATAACATAAATAATGAACAGAAAAATGCGTTGAAATATTTGTGGAGGAGAGAATATGAAAAAAAAATATTCACTGGGAAATGCATTTTAAATGAAATAAGTGAAAAACTGGAAAATTGGTACTAATGGTAAGCAAATAAAACAAAAGAGAGAGTTCTTTATGGAGATTTTTTGGAATGCAATGAATGGCTTAAATTCTGATATTTTAAAGAATGTTTTATAAATTTTTGAGCATTTTTGGGAGTTTATGAATTGAGAAACGTATTTTAAAATAATAAAAATAAGAGATAGCTTTTGGTTTTTTACTGAATTTGTACTTGGGAATTTTAGGTGAAGGAAAGCCTGAATATATATTTTATTTAATTATCCTAAAATTTTAACTTCAAAAATTTTTTCTGCCTATAATTTTTTCAGTTGCTCAATTCGCACTTGGGAATTTTAGGCGAAGGACAGTCTGTTTTTTGCTAGAAAAATCTTTCTCTGCCTATAAACTCTTTTCTTGCTGAATTCGCACTTCAGAATTTTATAAGCAAAGCCTGAATATAAGTTTTATCCTTACATTTTCCTACATGTAATTTTTCTACAATTAAAATCTCAACTAAAACGTACCAATTACTTACAGCTTGCTTTATTTTTCTTTAAAATTCCTGGCCAAAATATTTAGACACAAACTAAACAAAAACCCCAAAGACTGTGCCACACTTGTCAGAAGTCAAACTAAATTATATGTATGGTGGTTTCAGCCGCATTACATCAACGGAATATTAATAAACCATGACGTGAATGGCGAGTGAAAATATTTCGTTTGTACTTTCCAAACTAAAAGTCTTGGGCCACGTGCGTCAGTGCCCCAGTCGTTTGTTGTCCGCTCCGATTAGCATTAACCAGTAGCCCAAGTACCCAGTACCCAGTACCCAGTACCCATTACCAAATACCATATTCCTAGGCCGTCCAATGATTCCCCAGTTGAACCTGACACAGTCAGAAGGCAAGTTGACCAATTGCTCAATCGCTGACGCAATTCAGCGATCGAAGCGGCAATTTTGGTCGTTGCTGTGGAGTCGTTGTCGTTGTCGTTGACGGTGCAATGGCAAATTTGGGGCGACGCTCGTTAAAAAAGCCGGGCCAACTTGGTTGCTTGGCTCATGCCGTGAATGCCAATTAAAAAAAAAGCGAAAAAAATCCAAGTGAACCAAAAAAACGATTCCAATTGAAATTGAAATGGAAAATTTGCCTAACACGCGCCCAACCGGCGATTGTTTGAATTAAAGTTTTAGTCTCTTTTATTTTTTTTGCGCCTTTTTCCTCCGCTGATTGCTCAATGGACGGTTAACTTGAATGTGGGTCGTCGATGCAGGTCACGTCTGCCCGCCCAGATTACGTTCGGAAAGTATTGTATATATAACGACGGATGGATGTCATTGCATATTTGGAATGATCTCTGGACTGCGTATCCGGTCAGGTCAAGTTTTCTATTGGCAAGACCAGAACGAAGGTCGCATCACCATAATTGCCAGGGAAAAGGCAATGCAGAGAACGTGCCAAATCAATTTATAAGGCAATTGCAATTGACAGAAGCAGCCAGGGATATTAAATTGGAGCCAGCATATGGCAATATCGGGTCAGTAGTCCTTGTGCAAATTAGGACGCAACAAATGCACTGAGGCAAGGGGATTTAGGAGCAGAATTTTCACCATAGAAGTGAGGTAAATCGAACGAAAAAGTCGAATATGATTTATCAAAATAAATATTGCTTTTAATATAATATAGAAAATGTCCTAAACTTTGATATATCCAATTTTTAAATATTGAAAATATCAATTACTTTAGAATGTTTAATAATTTATATGATCCTTTTTTCGATTATAATAATCCGATAATTAAACAGAAAATCGATTTATCAGCACAAAAATTGAAACGTTTAGAGATAAATTGATCGATATTTGCGACAATTATCGGTAGTATCGTTAAATTACTATTTTCTACTATCCCTATTTCAAGCATTAAGGTCAAGAATAAATATTTAAATTTAAAAAAAAATAAATATTCTTTAAAATATATTTTTAATAAATATTTTTACACAAATATAAAGCCCCAGCTAACTGCAAATTTTCCTCAACTTTCCCTAGTTTTCTCCGTGTAGCAGCTTGTGTTGCCCCAGTCAGTTTTCCGTTTTTCCCAACAGGAAATTATAGCGAAAGCGTGTTGAACGGCAAAAGGATGTTCCTAAATAGGAATCCAGGTGTGCCAGGGTTGTGTGTGCGAGAGAGTGTGAGGTGTGACATGTAATATGACTGCAGAAATTGCACTGCCACTGAAATTGCAGCATGCGGGTGTCAGATACGAGTTACAAGATACAAATACCCCTAAAAACCACCCTCCTCCTCCTTTACTACTTCGCAAATCAACAGAACGGAAATTTATTTCAAAATACACAAAATGCAATGTTTGCCTCAACAGCTCTTCGCCATTTTGCATCCTTTTAATAAGACAAACACACGACAGCGACATCATCATCATCATCATAAGAGGAGTATCCGTATGTGTGTGTGTGGAAATTAATGAAAAGCGCGTCACATGTCGTATACGTAATGAGTGCCGTAATGCAATAAGCCGGCTGCTTGTCTATAATTAAGGCCTTAGCTCAGGGACACGTCGGTCTAGTCAAGGATAAAATTACCATTTTTGGGTTTTGTGTGCCTGGCAAATTCAGCAAATTCGGCAAATTCATTATTCCAACATGTATTTGTATGATAATTGCCAGACAGAAACAGTAGCTATTCAATCGTGCTTGAATCAAATTTCCAAACGATTTCATAAACTGTCTGATTTTCCTGGGATTTTATGGTAATGAGAAGAACAATTGAAACTGAGTGATTTTCCGGTATAAACTTGGCAGTTTGCAGGATTTATTATGGGTTATTTGGGGATTTAATTAATTTATTATTGACTATGGTGGAGATAGGTGATCAGCAAAAAGAATACTTCAATAAAGAACTAATTTAAAGGTATTTCAGATATTGGCTTTTCAAACTACAACCTTCACCCTAAAATACTCTGTTTTTCCCCACTTCACCAACCTCTTTCCCGTTATCAACTTTAAGCTTACTAAACGCACTGTAACCCCAAAGTTTTTGAATGAAATTACGACCTCGACATGGCGACCTGGAGCGCTGGGCAATAACTGACCAGGTTAGCAGTGGAAAACTGCCACTGCAAAGCGGTAAACTCAAAACGAAACGTCAAATGCAGGTGCCTACAGCACCCAGCAACCAGCAATATCCACAACAGAAACTCTCTGGCAAAACGTTTGCCAGCTGAAAACCCAACCAAAAAAAAAAAAAGAAGAAATGGAGAGAGAATAGATGGCCCTAGGCTGGCTTGGCCAAAGCCATAAAACCGGCTAAAATCGGGATATAGAAGGAGGGTATTGGGCAGGGGGAGAACTCAGTCGGTCGTTGCATCTGCTGCAGAAGAGGAAACCAAAAAGCGAAACTTGTACCGAGGCCCAGCATTTAAATGCGGTTTCTGTTACCTAGTGCAGCCTATACTTTTTTCTTATATATATAAAAAGAAATAGGGGAAAAAAAAACAACTGCAGATTGTTTAGTGCTTTCTTAGGTGCCACTTTAGTGTGTCACTGGGCTGCCCACATTTGCCGTTTCCCTAGTTGTTAATGGCTCAAGACGAAGAAGAAGTTGGTAGATGCATCATCATGATGCTGCTGCAGCTGAGGAGGACTGGTTTGCCATTTAAATGGAATTTATGCTGCCTAACCCACAGTCGAAACTCCAACAACTCCGAGGCTGTCATCAATTGCCTTGCAGCTTTTGCCAAATCAAGCATGAAGCGAGTGAATGGGGAGGATGGGTACAAGTAGCACACACACCCACACAAGGCACTGAGAAAAATGTATATAGAAACTAAGGGATAGAAAATAAAAATATAAAAAATATAAAAAATATATATAAAAAATATATATAAAAAATATATATAAAAAATATACATAAAAAATATATAAAAAAAATATATAAAAAAAATATATTTAAAAAAATATAAAAAAATATAAAAATATATAAAAAATATGTAAAAAATATATATATAATCTACAAAATTCATTTTTTCTAATTTTAATTTCCTATATTAATTATTTTTACTCTCAGTGTACCTCTGAAGCTATGTCTACCTGCACCCCCTTTAAATGGCGAAGGCGATCAACTAAAACCTTAATGCCAATGGAAACGTGAGAATGTCGCCGCCTCCAAGTTAAAGATGCACTTTGGGCTTCGCTTTGGCTCCTCTCCTCTCTCTTCTCTCCTTACTTCTTTTCAAAAGACGATTTTTATCGCCAAATTTCGTTTGGATTCTCCTTTTGTCGCATTTAGCTTGAAGGGCCAATGAAAAACTACGTGAAAAACTAACAAAAACGTGAGCGGAAAATTAAATAATTGAAAAGCTACTGTTGGAGATGGGGAAAGTGTGTGCGAAAAGGTCGATAGATAAATGCATTGTGATTATTCACTGGCTTGGCTTAAATGAAAACGAAATTGGCCATTGACCACTCACTAGATATACGTATATATATAGGTACTAAATCAGCAGTACCAGCAAAATCAATAAAAATAAATGAAGACAAATATCCCAAGCGCAAAGAAAAATAAAACAAAACAAAAAAAAAAACGCCAAGATCTTCACGTTTCTTTCAACTTGTCAATAAACGAGGCAAAAAACGAGCACTCGCAAATAAATTTTTATTTAAAAGCAAATGTTTGGCTATGCAAACGGCGTGCCACCAACAGACAGAAGAGACTTGAATTATGGCAGCCAGAAGATGCGTTGACAAGACCAAAGGAAATAAAAAATATACAAAAAATATAAAAAGAAAAGAGCGGCAACCAGAAATTAAAGGCCCTGTCAATTGGCGCAACATCAAATAACGTGAAGGCAAACTTTACTTTTATATATTTTTTAAACAAGCATATATACTACATAAATACATATATATATTATTTTGATGTGGCTTCTTTCATGGGCTAACAAGCATCACGAAAGCGTGTCCAAAGGGCTGCAGCAATGGCTGGCTTTTGAAATGATGCGAGACTCTGGCAAAAAAAAATATATATATGTAGACTTTCATGTTTTGATCTGCAAATGCATAAATTTTCCCAAGTTTTCTCTCTCTCTCTCTTTTAATTGGACAGCGATTATCGAGTGGCTCAACATCGATTACATCGAATGATGAAGTAGAAAACTCTAAAAGCCAATTCAACCAAGTAGCACAGCAATCAAGGGAGAAATATTACATTACAGTGCAAACACACAAGAGCTAGGAGCTTTCTATATATCTTAAGAAGATGGTTGCACTGAAAGAAAATTGTTATTACATTTTTTAAATATTATTTAAGATTTCTCACATTTTTCTTTGGGTTTTATTTGAACTAAAACTTAAGAAAATATTGATTTTAAAAAGTATTTTATTTGATTTATTAACTTTTGACTCAAAATTTTCATTAAAAAGTGTAAAATCTGTAGCGTTAGGAAATTCCAAAAAATCATAGCGATAAGAAATTTGTTAATAAATTTTATAAACATTATTTAAGAATTTTTTTCATATCATTGGGTTTTCTTAAACTAAAACTTAAAAAATCTTGGCCTTAATATAAATTATTCGATTTATTAATTTCCGACTTGAAATATCCCTTAAAAGTTTAAAATTTTTAGCGTTAGGAAATTCAACAAATAACGAAAATATAGCACAATGTCGAATGAGCATAAGATAAAAATATTTAAAAAATTTTAAATAACTAAAAATTCGATAAAAAAACGTTCTTAGAATTTCTTAATTATAATATAATTATAATAATTATAATATATAATTCTAAAATATTTTAAAAATTTTAAATGACTAAAAATTTGTTCAAAAAACTAAGAAGGGCTTTAAAAATAACCTTATAAAAATTACCTTTTCAGTATACAAGAATCTTCCACACCCAATTTACGTTTTAAAGCTTATAAAATCGTGTAATGTTTTTTCCCTGTGTCTCTTATAAAAGTCGAGTTCACTTGTCTGTATTGAATTACCCCCAAAAAGCTAGACAGCAATTGAACAGCGATTTTCGGATCTGTGATTTTGCAACAAATAAACGACTCTCATGATTGCAGCGATTGCAGGCGAAATTGAGACTCTATTCGTGTGACTGTCGCTGTTGTTGTTGTCATTGTTGTTGCCTTTGATTGATTTGCGCTTAGACATTAAATGCAATCAAAGCCAACTATATTTGTCCTGGCCACGCCTAATCAGACACACCCAAGAAGGTGAACAATAAATCAAGCCAGAAAGCAAAAGACAACCCTCTAAGCCAATCAATGTGTACAACACCTTTCGGAAAACCTTTAAGGCGGCACACTATATAGGCCGATTTAGTCTGAAAAAATATAGCACGCAAGGCTCAAGACGCTTATTAAATTGCCTTGCAGAGAAAAGGCCCAAACAAACACAAGTCAAACAAAAAGAAAACAAAACCTAAACAAAGCACAACAAAAATGTTAGAACGTAGAACCTAGAACGTAGGCAAATAAACAGGCAGTCGAAGCGGAAGGAACTAACGGCTGAAAAACAAAAGCTCACTTCCGGCCACCTACTGGAAGCCCACCTCGTACACCCACCTCCTTCGTTTTTCTATTGCCTCCCTTTCGGGTTTATGAAATATAAATGAGCTTCGGCGAGCATTCAAACGGCAAGAAATCCAAAATTACACGCAATTTATTGATGTAGCAGGTGCAGGAAGAGGGCGTGGCCGAAGGGCCCCATTAACTAAGCTTTAAAGAGCACGCGACAAAATAGCAAAAGGCACTGAAGGAAATTTTTTAAGATTTTTATTATTATTAAAAAAATATTAATTATTGTATATATAAATTTATTTTATATTTATTTATTTAATAATTAATATTTATATAATTATTTATTTAATTAAGCTGAATATTCATATTTTATTTATTAATCGATAATTTTCGATACTTAAATATTCTATATATCAAAGTTAGCGAAATTTTCGATAATATACGTTGTTTTTATCGTATTTTTCTCTCGACATTTTTAGTAAACAAAATATTTATAAATATTTAGGATTTTTTCCCTCCCTGTAGATTAAAGGGTTTTTTTTCCAGGATATGGGCGTTGTAGAGCAATTACCGTTAAGCGGATTGTAGTTTACACCCCTGTTATGCCATACAAAAAAGAGCTAAGCTAGAACTAAATGCTCATTCTTATGCTACGTTTTCATTTCATTCATTCCCATTCCGTGTAGCGTTATTGTTATGGCCTAGTACTAGTAGTACTGGCCACTAGTTCTGCGCATTTTCACACTTGTAAATCAATTAATTCTACAGCTTATTGTTGTTACTGCTGCCAAACGGTCACTGGGCACTGGCTACTGGTTACTGGGTAACTGGACTAGTGCCACCACCACCTGCTGGTTGGTCATTTAGCCTAAGCGCCGGCTAAGCTCAAAATGCTCGACTGGCCAAGGATTGCGAAGCCTCTGCAATGCCCAAGTCCATGCCCATGCCCGATGCCTCATGTGGGAACCATTGTTTCCCCCCTTTTGTTGTTTTGAAAGCAAATTGTTGGCTGTAAATGTTGATTGTAGTCTGGGCTTTTCTGATTTGCTTGAGCGGCGACCGTTGAAATGTAATTAATACGTGGTCCCACACACACACAGACATTTATTCGGGGTCAATTGTGTGTAAAGGAGCCTCCGCAATGCGGCTGCCTAAGGGTAATTATTATGGCTAAATATGAAAGGAACCGGGAACTTGAGGGTAATTTTGGTTGGGTTTTTTAAGCAACAGGTTAGATTTAATACTTCCTTAAGAGGTTTCTTAAAAGAAAGGGTTCTTAAGGGGGTTTTCTTTAATAAAAATTAAAATTTATTAAGTTTTCTTTAAGATTTAAAGAATATATTTCCTAAGAAAAGCAAGCTTTTCAATAAAAGTCACCTTTTTTATATTAACAAAATCCTAAATTAGTAGGTTTCTTACTGTCTGGGTCTAACCATATTTTTAATAATTTTTCTATTTTGGTCTTTTTCGAGAAAAAAAAGTTTTAATGAAAATTTTAGGTTCTTTTCTTGTAGAATTTGTAAAAATTTTATTGGGTCTAAAAAATTAATAATTTCAAATTACAAAAATGGACAAAAAATTACTTAAAGTATCATCAACCGGAACCTTGAAATTTTCCAAAACTAAAAAAACGCAAGAAATTACCATAACCAATGTTTCCCAAGTAGATGTGACTTTTAAGGTGAGATTTTCTTTTAGGAAATTAAAAAAAAAATAAAAACCTAAATTAAAACCTAATAAATTCACAGCTCCAAAGCACAGTTTATGGCCGCTTTAGTATGCGTCCCCGCTGGGGTGTCCTAAAGCCAAATGACTACACCGATGTCCTCATCACCATGTCCAAGGATGCTGAGCTCTCGAAAAAGGGACGCGACAAGATTCTGGTCATCTGCATGCCGGCGCCCATCAATGAGGTGGACTTTGATTTAACCGCCTCCTTTTGGCGCCACAATATCTGCTATGATCCCAAAATGGAAAAGCATCCGCTTACCTGCCTGGAGGAGAACGGTGAGGACGAGAAGGAGTCCACGCCAGGCGATTGTGTTGGATGCATCAAGGATCCCAAGGAGGCGAATCTGTTAAGAGCGCGCACCAATGTGGCCAAGCACTGGCGATAGATGGTCAATTATCCCCTACAAAACTGTTTGGGGGGCTCCTAATGGCTGCAATGACTAAGTAATTGGTTGGCAGACCCACTCACTACCTTTGCCTCTCTTCAATGTTGATGATGAGCCTTCATTAAAAACGAACAGAGTGGCCCAAAGGATGCTCAAGCACACATCCTGGTGGCATCGAGTGACTGATAAAAAGGCGTAAACTGTTCACTCCTGGGGGCATCCTTCTCACTGGCAATTAGTAAGACGTTAACGAAGGCTTTTTTGAACCCCCGGATATATTCTCACATCGATTGACATTCTGTTGGCGGGTCAAAAGGGACAACAACAAGGTTGTCCGGCAATTAACCAAACAACAAATTTTGTAACCCAAAACCTTGAGCAATTAAAGGACCAAGTATTGTAAAGTGGCAAGTGTTGTTAAGGAAGCCATATTCAAAGTTGTGGTTTGGGTTTGTTATAAGCTGGTCAAGAAAAATGTTTGGTCTTTGGTTTATAAAGTTTAGACGGTTCAGACGGTTTGATAAAGTAAGATATTGGGTTGAGTTTATATTCCTCTTTCAAATGCTTTAACTAAAGTTAGCATTTATTTCAAGAAAACCTCCCCTTAAATCCTTATCGCCTTCTTATATCTTCCTTGGACTTCCTGGAAAAGCTTTTCCAATGGAAACGAAACGTTAACTAAATAAAGACATTTGGAAATTCCTGGCTCTTTGCAAAAAAGGCCAAAAGCATGAAAGGCACTCAGCCAGTAAATTAGGTTCATGTCTCAACTATAGTTTTGACCCGACCTGAGTTGGACTCCCAAAAACGGGCCAAAACAAACATTCCGTTTCGATGATGATGATGTGGCAGAGTCAGCTTGGGGGAGTGTTAGGGGGCTTAAGGGGGAGGGCGTTACCGAAAAACTGGGCACTTGTTCTGCTTGAGCTGTGTGTGCGGTTGATGGTGGCCAACGGCCCTGAACAATGGAGTAAATCATAGCCATGAAATATGTGCCAAGACGGAAAAGCCAACTCAAAGCCAACAAAACAAACAAAAAAAAAAAAACACACACCTGGCCCAGGGGTCATAATAATGAAAATACCAAATACAAAATAGCCCAAAGTGGGTGGCAAATGAATATTCCAACGGCAAGGCTTCACCTTGTGCAATTGCAGTTTGTTTGCCCGAATTTACGAGCCAGAGAGCATTATCACAAAAACCAGACGTGACCACCAGAGGAAACATACAAATATTCTTATTGTCCCCTTTTATATGCATTCTTTTTTTCTTTTTTGTTTGCAAAATAAAACACAAAAAAGATATATATAAAAATGTAATAAAAATGCAGTACTCATGCGAGCGATAAAATTCATCCCCTGGAAAAACCAGGGGCAAAATCTCAGTCGTAAACTATACAATGACTTGGCAGTGCTTAACCCTTTGGGGGTTCCACCCTACCCCTCCCAGCTCCCTTAGATTTTTCAGTTTTTCCTCGCATACCGCATGATTTAATGCGTAATTTTCAGGAGTTTGCGAAAAATTTTCCTGATAATTTATCATATTTCCAGGGAGTTTGCTCTCTGAGCTGGGATTTCCCTCGTACACACCTGCCTCTGGCACTTCCACCTTGCCTAAAATAATGGCTTTCAAAATGAGGGAAATTCGGTGACCACAGCTCATTGACATTTGAGATTTAGTGGTGAGTGGAGCACAAGAGCCCAGCCATCGACCATCGCAGGCCTTAATTAAAATTTCCGCATTTTGCCCATGAAAACGTTGCCCAGAGAATAATAAGCTACCTCCTGGTCGGTCTCGGTTGATAAATGTCCTGGGGATTGTCCAGGATTTTCACACACAAACACACACACATATATACACACACAGGCAGGGAACATTTTATGTAAATTGTTTTTTAGTTAAAGCGTAGTAGCTGCAATTTATTTGCATGGAACAAGAACTCTACGGTGGCAAAAGGAAATTTGGTGAAAATTACACAAAACTTTTTTGGATTAGATGTGGGTTGGTGGTAGCTGCACTAGGATAAAGTTTTTACTGGAGAGGGAGCAAAAAAAAAGGTACTATTGAACTTTTATTATGGCAAAAAGTGTCTTAAGGCAGAGATTTGGTTTACGGTCAAAACTAACTAAACTTTACTAAATAAATAAAGCGAAAAAGTTTGGGGGTTTAGATTTGGGGGAAAACAGGGGAGATGTTTTCTAAAATATTTCTTTCTAATTTAAGAAGTTTGTAGAGTTTGTAGAAAATGTTTTTAAACTTAATTCTTAATTTAGGAAATATTTATTTTTTTTTTTTTTTGGGAAAAAAAAAATAATGAAATTTTATTTGACTAGTGCAGGAAATATTTATAAAAGAAAAAAGGTGGCAAAAACCTATTTAAAATTTTTATAATTTAAATTTAAATTTATATTCTTGTACAAGGAACAAGGTAATATTTTGCAATATTTTAACATTAAATTTTATATTTATTTATTATTATTTTTTTATTTATTTGTATTATTTGTTTTTATTATTTGTCTTTATTATTTATTATTATTATTTATTTTTTTATATTTATTT
>VNJY01005321.1:0-21453 GCA_008042715.1 Drosophila bocki | reverse complement strand
TTTTTTTTTTTTTTTTTTTTTTTTTTTATTTATGTTTATTTTCCCTTATTAGAAAAATTTAATATGTTAAAAAATTAATAAACAAAAAAATAAGTAAGGCCACAGACAAGATTCTTTATTTCTTCTTTCGGGCTAAAAAAAAAAATCAGACGTCTTAAAAAAGTCCTAAGTTTATAAAATTTTTTAACGCTTTGTAACCAGTAAAAAAAATGTTTAAATATAAAAACCTCGAATTAGTTATCAGTTTCTTCCCCTATCTTAATTCTCAGTTTTAAAATGTTGCTAAACTTGTTACTTGCAGTTAGATTTTTGAAGCCATATGAAAATTACTTTTCTTAATTAAAAATGATCAAACTTTTTTTCCATGATTCTCCTCCGGCAGAACCAATATGATTGGAATGCAATATGCTTACCCAGATACCAGCTCATATATCCCTTCTTCCCACCATCAAACTATCAAATCCCAACCCCCTACCTCCTCTGAAAGCAATTAAAAATGTAATGCATATTCTGGCCTTTGATTTAAGTTTTCCCCTCCACCTATACACTCTCTCTCTCTTCCAGAAAATTCTTACTCTTCAACTTGTGCCCGCTGGCATTTCCTGGACGACCCTCATTCCAAAAGCCAGAAATGTCAAATATTTTGGATATTTATGAAATGAGAAATATTTGCAATTTATGCAAGTGAAGCGTTGGTTGTGAGCCAAAATTGAGTCGATATTAATTACCCAAGGCAAGGAGCACTAGACTGGCAGGTAATAAGCTCAACTTCAGTGTGGATTTATCAAGATGCACACACACACTCAGTTGCACACATAGTTCACATGAAGAAAATAAAATAAATCAAGAATGTGTGACCAATAAATCAAGAACAAAATCAGCTTAGAAGATTGTAGAGCCTTGGCTTAAATCAAGATTAATTGCTCTCAATTGCTTTTGCTTTTTTCAAAAAAAACAACACGGAAGTAAATTCTATTGAGATTGTCACAAATGCCAAGAAATGTAAGCCACATTTTATGATTTTTAAATGAAGAAACAAGACATTTTCCAGCTTAGATTGTAACATTTTCTTATCAAACAAGTGTTTATGACATTTATTTTCTATTCAACACCCATAAATCCAATCTTTCAATTAGTATTTATGGCAGGATATAAAGTTTTCCAGCTCCAATTAGTGGAAGCTTGGAGTTTGATTGATTTGCAGGTGCACAGCCTCACTGTACAGTTGCCTTTCTTTGCCCACATCTTGTAACTTGTCTCATCTGGCAGGCCCTGTGTTTTCTCGAGGTTTTCCATTTCCATTTTTCCCCCCTGCCTCAGCCATAACTCAGAACAACACTTTGAAATGCAACACATGGCTACTGCAGCAGCAGCAGTAGCAGAGATTTTTCCCTCCGTTTTTCCCGTGTTTTCGCTCTTGATTTTCCCCGCTTGTGCTTCGTTTTATCTTTGAGTTTCTTTTGGACTTGGGAGTGATGCCTCCTTCCATTTGCTACAATATCCTTTCTGCAGTTTCAGCCTTCTATTTTTATCCCCTGCTCGGAGTGTTCTCTCCCTCTCTGGGGTTCGTTCGCATTATCACCCGGCGGAAAGATGGGGTATTTCGAGTACCGAGTGGTACTGGGAAGCTGGGCAAGAGAGCTGTGGATTTGTCGTAATTGTGTATGGAGTGTGTTCTCGTCCATCCCGGCAGCTCTGGCTACCTCTTTAATAAAGTTTCCTCCGTCTCCTATCCACTTCTCTTTGCTTTCTGTGTGTTTATTTTCCCTTTTCTTTTTCCCTGAACTGCCGTTGAAGCGGGACACCCCATGCTGTGCATTTGACGACTGGCTCTGTTTTTTACAGAGAAAAAAAAAATCTCTATATATTATATATGACATCGATTTATCGATTGTATCTAGCATTAGGCCATAAACTATATCGATAATTTGGAACAAAAAATTTTATGACATTTATTGTAACTTTTTCCGATTATTTTAAATCGATATATCAAACAGAATATCGATTTATTGTATATAATATAAAGTTTATATCGTTTCTTCATCGATATTATTAAATATACCCCTTATATAGCATCACTTTTTTAATAAAATTATAAAAAATTGAATAATAAATTCTTAAAAATATTCTTCCGTGTATTTTAACCCCACAAAAACAAAAAACATAAGTAGAGACAGTAGCAGGCACACAGCCTATCCAAGGGATCTTGAATTCAAGGGGTCTGAGGCCAAAGACAGCTAAAATTAGACTCCAGACGATGTCGACGCTGGCAAATGGCATCGGTACAGCATTTTAATTTCTGGCATTAAGGCGTAGTAAATAACACAGACATATCCGCAAGCAAAATATACAAAATGCAGTTGCGAAATATATATATGCGATATAGAAAAATTTCTATTTACATTATCATTATCCGTTTTTAGTTGCCAATAAACTAGTATTATTGTTTTAGATAAAATTTTAATCGTAATCGTAATCGTGATCCCATCATTTGTCTAACCCCAATATTAGCCGTAAATTACTATTATTAAAAAACACTTAAAGCAGGCATAGTAAAAATGTAATAAAAGATTCAACCGATAGCATTTGAATGGTGTTTATGACTCAAGTCCTAAATTAGTAGCATTTTATTTAGCTTTAGTTTACGTTGGTTTTTATGTGTGATTTTCCCATTAAATGTTTGTGGTTGGACATACCTGAAAGAAACAAAGAAAATAGGAATTAGTATATATTTGTATTTAAATATGAAAATATATATAAATATATATTTTTATTTAAATATGAAAATGAATATATAAGAATATATATATATGAAATTTATTTAGATTAACCCCTTCGGGCTATTTGTTGCCTAGCTTTTTGATAACCCAAATTAGTTTCCATTTGAAATAGTAAAATTTATAATAAATATTTTGATGGCTTAGGCTTAGATTTATTCACAAATTCCAAAGACTCTGAACAAATTACTTTCGATTAATTTATTTCAAACGAAAAATATAAATTTTAAATAAAATACAAGCGTAAGCCCCAAAGCATATAAAATAAAATAAAATATATATTTTGCTACCCTGAAAAACAATTCACATAAATCCGCTTATTTTCGCATGAATTGAGTTCGAAAAGTCAGTCAGCAAAAATATAAAATTCCGCTCGAACACATCTGCACTTTGGCGGCGCAGATTTGTTGCGTGACAAAAATGCAAAAGTGGAAACAAAACCAATATATAAATTATATATATATAAAATACAGGGTAATGTGTTATATGTGTGAGTATGTGTTTGTATACATTTCGATTTAAAATGTGCGTAAATTGTTTTTGGCATTGTCTATTTGGAGTCCATAAAGCCGAAATACATAAACGTATTTGAATTTGTGTAAACAAATTGAGCGATTAAAATTGGTTATAAAGCAAATGTTTCAATTACAAATATTTTAAAACAAAAAGGAATATAAAAAAATATTAGAAAACACAGCGAAATGGGAACAAAAAACCATACATTTTTCTCACCCACCGAGAGAGAGAGGCTGAGGCTGAGTGCTCTCCAGGGTCTGGCCATTTAATCAGTTTAAATTGACACTGGGGGTCAAATTCATTAAGATAGAATTCCTTTTTGTTTTTGTTTTGCTGCTGGGCGTTGGCTTCATGCGACAAAAAAAATAACTATATACATACAACGTCAACGAAGACCACAACAAGCAGACGACGGCGACAGCGTTGGAATTTTAGAATCATAAATTTCAAAAATAGATAACCGCTGCTTGGGACTGCAAGGCATTTTCCATTAGCATTCCCAATGCCCCAGCGGCTTCTAAGCCACACCAAGTAATTATTGCCTATTCCCGGAAATCGCTTAAAGCTAGTACTTGAACCTGGGTAATTTTGTACAAAAAAAATCACATAGATAACTTTAAAAATAGCTTTGCTAAATAACAACCTAGGGCAGGGCCTTGGAGGGGGTAGCTTGGGGGTACTAGGTGCCTTTAGCAGGATATGCGTGACTGGCATTGAAATTAAACAAAATATATATTTTAGCGCTCAGTGTCAAACGAGGCGAGAGTCAGGCTGTCATGACAGGGGGGGGGGGTCGTATCCCTGGGTCTGGGCAGATTCGCGTCGACGTGGCAACCTATATGGAGAGGCTTCCTCAGCTCAAGGAGAGAACACAAAAAAAATACATACAAATACATAAATAAATGTAATGGCTTTTCACAACAATAACAAGGGCAATGAAAGCGAAATGAAATGAGAGTTAGTCGGGGGTAAATACCCTTTAAGAGGTAGGATTATATTTTAAGACAGTTGGGAAATTACTTTAACTATTTAAAGAAAGCTTAAATCGCTATGAATTAATTGTTTATTAATAAATTTTTTGTTTCGTTTTTATTTATATTTATTCATGAAAATAAACCTATAAAAACCTAAGCCTTGAGAAATTAAGAAAGCTAAGCTTCTCTATGAATTAACTGTTTATAAATAAATATTTTTTTGTTAAGGAAATATTTTTTTTCTTAGCTTTTATTAATAATTTAAAGTATTTTAACCTTAAAAAACTTTTAAAAATATTTAAATTAATAATAATAATTATTTCTATATATTTAATTTATTATTTTCTAGCTCACGTAAAGTCTACTTAGACCAGTATCCTTATAATTACAGGGTATTCTCCATCACTAGTAGCTACCAATTTATTTACCAGCCTCAGAAGCATCAGCCTAAGTGGGGGCGTGGTCTAAGCTATGCATTACTTTGATTTCCAGGAAGCATAAACCTAACAAGGATCTATGGCTGGGCATGTTTCTTATATATAAATTTGTAAGAGTGTGCATGAGCGTGGGCGTTGATTAAGTACACACACATGTGTGTCTACACATGCGAACACATGTCCTTTGAGAGGTGTGAGAAACAAGGATAAACAAAAGAAACGACTGAGGACTCATTCGAGTCACCCCTCCAGCATTGTTCTTATATATATTTCAATAAACAATAAACAATGTCATAATTGCATTAAAAATTCTCCATGCTGCCTGCAGAAAATATTTACCCCAAAAACGATCAAAATGTGAATTGCCCAAATTGCCCTTTATTAGTTTTTTCACACACACTAAACAAGGGGCGTAGCGAAACAAAAAAAGGAATGAAAATGGAAATGGATGTTTTCCACGGTTGTAAATAAGCAGTAGTAGCAGCAGCAGTAACAAAAACAATAGCAACAAAACGACAGTAACGACAATAACAACAAATTGGCTTGCGTGTTTCGCTTGCATTAAAAAAGAGGCTAAAAAGGAGCTCTCTTCTTGGCCAGCAGAAGGAGCACGACCAGGAGAGACGTACTAGTGGCCACTTTTAGTTTCTTTTTATATTTTTTTATATGCTACTTTTCTTTGTTGCGGCCACAGAAGAAAATACAAAGGAACAAAAAAAAAAAAGGGCACAGGAATCCTGCTAAGAAAGAACCTTGGAATACTCTGCTTGGGATATACTCAAATATATTGAAATTCTTTTGACTTTATGGTTGAAAATTCTAAAGCGACGTTGGTTTAAGAGGAATAACTTGAACCTTTTTTTTTAAGATTTAAAAGGAACAATAATACTTTATAATATATTCACAATGAACGTAAGGCGTTCTGCCTTTTTTGATAAAGTTTTTCGGCTGAAGGTTTTCCAGAGATGCTAAGAGCAGCCCTGTTTTGTCTTTAGATATCAAGAACTATTAAAGAAAAAACTAAACTAGAACCTTCTATATAAGGATTTACTAAGTAAAAATTAATATAAATTAAATTTAATTAAATTAAACAATAGCCCTTATAATACATGCACTATGTATTTTAGCTTTTTTTTATAAAATCTTCGGCCGAAGTTTTCCCAGAATCCCAGCTAAGAGCAGCCCTGTTTTGACTTTAGATATCAATAAGTATCAAAGAAAAAGGTAATACTTTTACACCTGAACCTCTTATATAATGATTTACTTAGTAAAATTTAATATAAATTAATACTTAAATATTAAATTTAGTTTTCCAAACTTCTCTTAAAAACCATATCACCCTTTTTATAACCTTACAAACCTAAAACAAAGCCAAAACACAACAAAAAGAAACGAATTTGTTATACTCCAATTCTTAGCTGGTTCAATTTCTTATTTTGTTTTACTTTGTTACCTTTTCCTTTTCCCATTCCTTCCACCTAATATTACCCTCATTATTATTTCGCTTTCGTTTCACACACACACACACATTTGCAATTAAGTGGCCATGGCCTAGGTGGTTTTGGATACTCGCATCCTGCCAAGGGGGAGCCCTCATCAAATCGTTATTGATTGTGTCGAGGAGCTGCTGCTGCTGCTACTCCTGACGCTGATGGTGGCTTTCGGCATGCCGCTATATACCTCTATACGGGATGGCTAGTGTACAATGTATGGGAACTGGGAAATTAAGTGCCCTGTTTTGGGCTATCATTAAAGCCCGTATCCTGCGGGCGCGCCTCATAAATATCGCCAAAGCATATTGATGGCTATCTGGCACGCAACGATGAGACTTAAACCCCAAACCAAACTAAAATCGCACCAAACGACCCCCGGGCCAACCTCGGACTTTGTGTACAATCTCATATTTACTTTTTTGCTCGTCTCAAGATAATTTGATAAGTGTTTGGTCTACCCTGAAGGATATAGCAGAAGGGCTACTGTTTTTACTGTCAGATGAGATGAGAAACGGACAATCACTCATCTTTTTAAGGTTTTGAGAAAAGGAAAAAAGCTACTCTTGGGTTTCATGAACTTTTTGGCAATGGGTATTGGTTAGGTATTGTTATTCTTAAAAGTTTAAAAAATAACCGATTGAAAACGGAATCTAACAAATGTGTTAATGGAGCTCTTTTCTGTAACCTCTTGTTTTACAGAGCAAAAACAGTTTTCGATCTCGTAGGACCCGCTTGCTTTTCATCCAAATCTCTCTCTACCTCTCCCTTTTACAATTTCAGTAACGAACGAGAGAGAGAGCTTGGAATAGAATTGAGAGATAGAAGTCTGCATTAAGAGAAAGACAAAGCTTGGAATAGAATTCAGAGAGAAAGAGAATTGTGAAGAATTAAGCACAATCACAACAGAAACATAGGAAAGTGCTCTCTCAAGCGACTTGCTTTCGATCTTAAAAGACGATTCGAATGATCATAAAGGTTAAGTCAAATCTCACTCTCTTCCTTTTAGAATATGTAGCGAACGAGAGAGAGATTGGAATATAATTGAGAGGAAGAGAAGAAACAGGAAACACAAAGGTGAAAGACGATTCGAATGATCATAAAGTTTGACTTAATTTTACAATCTTTTTATATAAAGAAGCATTATTTTTTTCCAGTGCCCAAGCCCAGGTGTATTCCAACTGCCTATCTAAAACGCACATAACTCTCCACGCGTTTGACAATCAGTTATGTAGTGTCAAAAGCTTCGTTGTCATTTGCATGCAGAGCAGCTCCAAAACAAATGTCAAAATCATAGATTCCACTGAGTGGTATAAGTGTGTGTGTGGGAGTGTGTGGGGGGAGGTTTTGGGTTTTTATGTGAAGAACAAGGAGGGTTTTTAGAGTGAGGTCGATCGAACACACACACACTTGTGCATGTGTTGTGTGTGCGCTTATTGAATACGCAAAACATGAACAGCACAATAAAGCACTAAGGCAGCAAGAACAACAGCTGCTGATGCAGCAACAGCAGCAGCAGTAGTAGTAGAAGCAGCAAAAACATAGCAGACAAAAGGCTGTACTCCTACCCAAAAACAGAATCACAATCGATGAGGGGAACATAGACAAAAGCGAGCATAATTAACATGCAAAACATACAACGATTATTGGAATTTATGTACGAGAGATAAATGGGGGGAAACGGCTGGCCAGGCCATATAGGCAAGGATTTGTAAATGGCCAAGCTGGTGAATGACTTGCTCAAGTCGATTTAGCTTCGAATTTTGGCCAAAAATAGAAAAAGGTTCAATTGATTTTTAGGTATTTTTTCAGAGAATGAAGAATACACTTTGTATATTTTAAGATGAAATTAATTATTATATTATCTTTAAATAGTTTACTTTCTAAGTAATAAACTAAAAACTAGACTCACAAAAGTAGCAGCATTAATTTTTAATATTCACAAGTGCCTTTAATTTAAGCACACTTAAAAGTATACATTTTTTAAAAGCAACATAAAAGTTTTATATTTCTCTTGGAAAATTACTTGACTTGGGGGGGGGGGGCTTCTGATATGTATATCTATAGAAAAAGCGCCGAAAAAGGCAGAAAATAAAACCGAAACAGAAACCTGCTAGCATCTGAAAGGCGAAAGTGCAAGCGTCGAATGAGGTGCATTGTGGCATAGAATTGTGAGGGGGTTAAGAGTGGGCTGCAAAGGGGGGTTAAGAGGGGTTAAGAGTGGGCTGCCAGGGGGATTTAAGAGTGGGGAGTTTAAGAGGTGAAAAGGGGAACCAGCTGCCGCTAGTGTATGCGCTGTGAGAGAGTAACGCAGAAAAAGCCAATTTAACGCTTGAATACAGTTTTCAATTTAAAGTTTTTCGCTTCTTTTTATCCGCTTCCTTTTTTTTTGTATTTTTTTTCGGCACACAGCTTTCTTATTTCTGACTTGCTGCTCTGCTGTGGTGTACCCCATTCAATTTTGCACCATCTCCGCCACCAGCAACTCCATCACTTCTGTTACCCCCAAAATATCCCTTTTATATGGCTCAGGCAACTTGTTACTCTCCTGAAAAACGCACAATGTGTTGATGGTCTCAACGCTCAGCAGAGGGGGTGAGGTGTGCGGGGAAGTATCAAAATCCATCAAGCAGGAATCAGAAAAAGTGAAAAAATAAAGAATATATTGAAAAAAGCACGCATTAGCGACTATGTGATACCTGGTAAAGGCTTGTTAATTTCCTGTGAAGATTTCATGATTATACCCCAATATCCTGGTTTTTTGATTAACAATTCTTTGAATTGCTACTATTTTTTAGAGATTATAATGCTTTTGAAAATCTGATCACATTACTTTTTTTACAAACATTCTTTTTTGTTATTTGAAACAAAATTTAACGCGAAAGCAAGATTTTATTTATATATTATAGGGTCCATAAAAATATAAATATTTTATTAATTTATTTTATTCTATATTTTTAATAAACCCTTTAATTTATTCTGCAATTTTCTAGAGCTTTATTGAAACTTTTTATGAAGCCAGAAAGGTGTAAAATCCCCTAATAATATACCACCTTATAGAAAATATCCCAAAAATTCTTTATTTTAACCTCAAAAACACACAAAATTCATTATACCCCACAAATTCATACCTCATACCAAGTATATAAACCACAAAAAAAGAAGGAGAAGAGAGCGCCTTAAAAATTGTGTATGGCCAAAGCGCATAAAAGTTTACTTTGATTAAAGTTCGATCTAGAGTCACAATATACACAAAGTACGCACAGATACACAAATACTTTTACCCAGCCAGGAAGCTATCAAGTGGGAAATGTGGGCGGTCTTGAACTGGTGGAAACTGGGGAACTTGGGAGGCGACAGACTGAAGCCAAAAGGCAAGTCAATGTAAGTGAAGCTATAAGTGAGCCAAAGCTGATTGAAATGATTGAGGCGAAATGGCGCGATATCGAGTGAGGAAACTCGGGAGCTAGAGGAAAAATGCTGAAGGGGAAAAGCCATGGGAAAAGAGCGGCGAAAGCCCTCTTATAGATGGCAGCTAAAGTACGCAGTGCTGTTATGTGTCAACAACGCAGACGACGGGATGCTGTTTATATTGCCAGCCAGCCAAGTCGGGAATGAAAAAGAACTAGGAAATTTCGTTTCTACAAAATGAGATAAAAAACACTTGGCCATAATCGAAGGAGCTGGCAAGAAAACGAAACGATAGATATACTGCTGTTGACCAAGATTAACTTGGATAAAACACAGGCCAACAAGTCAAACAAAAAAATACAAGCTAAGAATATTCAAGAAAATCGAAATTCCGGAAGACAAAGAAAACTTTCAGCGGAAATTCCCTTTGTTGGAACGTGTTTTTTAATTATAAACTCATGTTTACTAAATGCCTACTTAAACAAGGCGGGGTTTTTTAATAAGGAAAAAAGGTTAATTTACTTGGTAAAATTATTAAAACTAATGAAAATTAATAAACAAATATTTTTAAGCATGTTATAAGTTAAACAAGGTCTTACTTAAATATTATTTATATATATATGAAGGTATTTTTCTTAAAAGAGAAAAGTTTATGTACTTGAAATTATTAAAACCTAATAACAAAATATATAGAAAAATTATTTTGGTAACTTTAAGGTTGGAAAATATCTTAAATATAAATTATTTCAATGTCTACAAAGATTTTCACTCTGTATAATTATTAAAAGCTATCTTTAAACTCATCTTCAAAGAATTCCAACCTTGACAATAATTATAGGCACAATTTTAATGATTAATTTCGACTTAATTTTCAATTTTTCTTGGCCTCATCTAAAGCTAAAAAAAATGGTTTTTAATAATTAATAAAAAAAACTTGTACTTAGCACTACATCAATCTTTTTTTCAGTAAAAACCTAGAGGAGAGTGACGTACCTGTAAATAGAAGAAGACAAATTATGATTAATGCTTGAAACTTAAACTCCTCGACTTAATCATCTATCAAAATACATAACAACATAACTATAATGTTTAATCAATTGTTAAGAGAGCTAGAGCTCAAAATATTTTGGCATTACGGGGCAGTTTCCTAGCCCCTTCTCTCTGTAAAATATATGACAAAACGTGGCTCGCGCAAACAAATTAAATTTGTGTTTTGTTCAAATTCGTATTCACTCGAAACTCGTTAGGCGCCTAAGCTTTGCCCGATGACTGGCTGTTGGTTTTTTAAGCAACCTTTTTTAATGAGCCACCTGGGGCAGCCGCACATTATGATCTCTTTGGCCACGCACAAGTTAACAAACTCTAAAAAAATAAGACCTTAGACAGAGGCATAATTAAATCCAAAGTAACGCAAAAAGATTTTACCTTGCCTGGCCTAAAAAACTAGTTGAATGGATAATGTTTTTCCTTCCACACCAAAAAGTGCGGAAAAGTAATAATTTCACAAAAAAAATTTTCAAATGAAGCAACCTAGGTCGGTCTATATAATGACCACTGAATGAGCTTAAGTTTTTCAGAGAGCTCTCTGCTGCAACTCAGCTATAATTTCCAGTACTAGACTGGGTCACAACAACAGAAAACTAACCTTGATTGGCTCTATGGAAATTCTGTTTTAATTTCGCTCTGACGAAATGAGTTTTCAATATTGTTTGTTAGGCCTGGGATTTGCCATGCACAAAAAAAAGGGGTGATATATCCCAAGGAACAATTCCATTTTTAGCCTATTCCTGGGAAAGAGTTTCAGATTGTCTTGTTGCCTGGTTTTTGTATTTTTTTTCCTGAGCTCTTCCTCCTGAGTGGCAATCAATATGTGGAAAAGCGAGGGGGAAGAGACAAAACAGCAGCAGCAAAGGCTTAAATTGATTTTCCTTTGAAATTCTAGCTGAAATGATAGGCAACAAACGCAGCAGCAGCAGCAGCAACAGCACCATCTGCCAGTTGACTTCACTTCACTTTCTTTGTTTTCAAGCACTCAATCTTGTTGTTCCCCAGTTCTATTTCCCCTTTCGCACTTGTAACCTCTCTCGAGTCTAATTTTAATTAAAGATTTTTTTTCATTTTCATTTTGGGTTTATTCTCCTCAGTTTGTTGCTTAAAATTTGAATTAAACTTGTTCAGGTTTGTTCTGCTCCCAAGCACGCACACAAGTTTTTTGACAAAAGAACATTACGCTGAGAGAAACAAAAGAAATATTAAAGAAATATTCATTATTTAGCTTGAATTTTGGTTTTATTGATGGACTTTTTTTAAAACCAGTTGGGAATTATAAGTATAAGACAAAGAAGTCGGAGAAATAACCTTATGATGAAAAAAAGTCAAAGAATATCAGTTTAATATTAGTTATTTCTACTAAAACCATTTGGGAATTATAAGGTTCAAGCAAGAAACTCAAGAATTTCAGAAAAAAAAATATTATTTCGCTGAAAACTAGATCAATTTTATTTGTTTTCTACTTGAACCAAATGGAAATAATAAGGTTATGTAGAAAAAAGAAGTATTAAGTCAAACATTAAATTTCCTTTTATAAACTTAGGATTTTTTAATTGATTAATATTTGTACTCCTTAAAAAGTCTTTAAATATTTTGAAAAAAAACCAATTCTACCTGATTTTCCTTTAGTGCCAAAATCTACCACCTTTATTCTTGGCTTTCTACCCTTTCATTTCGGGTCCCTTTGCATTGTTGCATCCTGCGTACAGTTCGCGACATTTTCATTTCAAATTTTATGCCCAAGAGGAGGGACAACGAAAAAGTAACGAAAGCCACCACAGCAGCCCCAGAGTTTCATTCTGCAGCTGGATGTGAATTTTCCCCACCATGTTTTTCCCCACCCACACATCTTGTTTTCATTTCCGTCAGCTACAATTGACGCTGCTCAACTTAACCTCATTCATTCGTCCTGCTGCTGCTGTTGCTCCTGTCGCTTCTGTTTCAGTTGCTGTTTCTGCTTTTGCTTTTGCTTCAGCCTCTGTTTCAGTTTGCTGCATTTTCATTTGCATATTCCGAGGGACGACTTCTCGCCAAGTTTTCGTTGGTTTTTATTTTTCCTCCAACACTTGCACGGGCCATGACACACCTTTATATGGGCATAAGGGTGATGGCGCCGAAGGGATTAACCCAACATTGTTGGGTCCAGGATGTCAAAGTTTTGGCTGATTGGAGATCTTTTATATTTTTGGGGCCATTAAGAGATAACTGTATTTTTTAGGGGAATTTCGAAATATTCAAGACAGAAATTGTATATATTTAATAATTTATATAGATCCAGTAATTATATATATTTTTTAAATAAATACCTAAGCCAGATTTATTAGAACTCATATATTTATAGATATTTTTTTACAGTCAAAAATTGTACTTTAAAATTTTTAGACTCCATCAAAGGGCATTTCTATCTCATGCATATTTATGCTTCTTCAGTTAATCCTTGTTTTTTCCTTGTTTTATTTATCTTTACCACCTTTGGGTGGCGGCAAGTCACGTGAAATTAAAACAAAGCTACAAAAAAAAAAAAGCACCCCAACTTTTTGGAGGCTTTTCCACAACCCTGTCCCTTTACCTCTCCCTTGGTTTTATTCCATTTCCACTTTGCTAACTGACATGATAAAGTGTTGCCTTGACTGCCTTGCGATGTTGCACAGTGTCTTCTCTTTGGGCCCTGTATCTGCATCTCCTCCCAAATGCCTCAGTCCTCGAGGATGTCGCTGCATTGTCACGTTTCAGCGACTCCTCCTCCTCCCCCTTAGCTTTTCACCCTCTCCAGCCCAGTCGCATTTCCCGCATTTCGTAATGCACTTACCCAGCCGAACAACCCACCAACAACCAGGCCACTTGTTTCCTATCAAATGAATGTACATAAAACTTTGAGAAAAGAACTTGACTGGAAATCTTTGGCATTTAAATGGGATTTTGAAAATTCAGATAAAGATAAAGATGAGCTTTGCTGAGATAATAAAATGATGGCATTAAAAAAGATAATTTTAAAAGGTTTTCTCTGTCAAATACAATTTTTTTTTTATATTTCTCTGCATTTGAGATTAATATTTTTCCCTCAGTGCCTTGCCTTGTCTATATTTCAACTTGTGAA
The DNA here is from genome assembly GCA_008042715.1 of Drosophila bocki. Lineage (NCBI taxonomy): Eukaryota > Metazoa > Arthropoda > Insecta > Diptera > Drosophilidae > Drosophila > Drosophila bocki. Next base: position 7,701 of record VNJY01005321.1, on the reverse strand, counting down.
AATGGAAAATTCACAAACAATTTAGCCTGGCCCTCGGCTGTTGCTAATTGCAAAAAAAGGAACGAAGGGAAAGATTCGAAATTTGAAAAGTGTTGCCAACAAACGAGTCTGAGAAGGAGAGTGTGCGTAGAGGACAGGACACGAGGCGACATCGAGAAAAACATGGGCCAAGTCAGCAGCTTGGCTTAGAGAAATGCAACAGCCATCTGTTGTTGGCCCTCTGCTGCCCTCCCACCTGGTGTCTTTGTGTCTGTTTAACCCCTTTTCTGGGATTTTTCACGTGCAAAAATTTGTTGGAATTTTGTGTGCGCATAATTACGTGGCAAGCCAAAGGCAGATACCAGGAGGAGCAGGAGCAGTAGCACAAAAGTGTTGCCAACAGGCAGTCAACTCATCAGAGTTGGAGCCACCGCATCCTTGTCTGGCTTTGTGTCCTCTTACCCAGGCTTTTATTTGCACAGAGAGAAAAATGGGTACTAAGGAAAAGTTATTAAGAACTTTACAATGTTAAATAATAACTTAATGTGTTTTCAATGCAGTTATTTTTGGGATTTTTATTATTTTGTATTATTATTATTTTTTTTTTTTTTTTTTTTTTTTTTTTTTTTTTTTTTTTTTTGTATTTTGTTCTTTTTGATCTATTGTATTTTCTGTGATTTTTTGATTTTTTTTTTTTAATAATTTTTTTAATGTTTTGGTATTTTATTGGAGGTGCTCTGATATATTTTTTATATTTTTTTATATTATTTATATTTTTTAATATTTTTTATATTTTGGTATTTCATGTTTTGTCTTTTTTATAGCATGTTATTTAATTTTTTATAACAAATTCGAGCAAGTTAAGTATTTTCAACTTAATTTAGCTTATTCTCAAAGACAAAACCAATGCATGAATCCTTAATTAAGCTTCCTTCTCCCTATTTTCTCCCTGTGTATCTATCCCTTTCATCTGCAATACGCATACGTCATGTTGTACGGATGGAATCGTGGCGCGACTCTTTGGCTGACTCCGCAGAGTTGCTCCGGTTGCATATATTTCTTGTAATTAAAATCGCATTGAAGCATGCAACGATGGCAGAAACCGGGTGCGCAGACCGGGAAAAGGAAAAGCCAAGCCGAGCCAGACTTTGCCTTTGAGGCAGCAGCAACAACAAAAACTTGTTAACGTGTGTGTGTGTGTGTGTCCCTGTCTCACTCTGTTACCCAGCCTTTATCCCTACACTCTAACGTCCCTCCTCTGTCACTATGTGTTTGGTGTAATTAAACTAAATTAAGAACTCTCTTGGCATTAAAATGAGATTTACGCTTCAGCGGGATTGAACGAGAGAGTGGCAAGAGCTTAGCGAAATGACATTTTCAAAGCAGATTTAGCAAACACACCCCCACTGCTTAATTACTGCAGACTGTAAAAAAAGGAGAAAAAAAGAAAAGAAAAAAAGCTGATTCAAAAAAAGAAAATCAAGGCGAATACAAAATTTCGTAATTTTTTTTCCTCCTGGAAACTGGAAAAACTTTTTCCCTTCCCAAAAAAAAATTAAATCATTTACTTTGATTGCTTTCAGTGATTTGTCAAGACCCCTGGAAACTTTTCCATCATATCCTGACGATGCCTCGTCCTGATTTCAATTAAATAAACTCACACATCTCTCTCTAGAGTCTAGAGAGCTTTTCCCATATTCTGTTTACTCAATTAAAATGCAACAAAACAAATCGTTTCTGGGGTTTTCTTTTTTTTGCAACTTTTTTGTTACTCGGCCTTAAGGAAAGTTTTTTGTGCTGCGCCTGCGTGTATGCCATAAGAAATTTGCATGCTATTTGCATATGCATGGAAAACGAGTTGAAAAAGTAAAGAAAATGCGGGAAAAGGTTAAGGAAAAGCAGGGGAGAAGTGAGGGAAAAGCAAGGAAAAACCGAGGAAAAGCGGGGGAAAAGCAGAGAAGACAAAGTTTAAAGATTTATAAAGTGCAGAGTAGGGGGAACCGCTGAATGGCAGTGGAATTGAGCGATGAAACCAAATTGAACGAAAGACGGGCAATTATGCAAACGCGTGTAATTAGTTGAGGGGGGAGTTGGAGGTGAAAAGTGGCAGAGGAAAATAAAGAAAATGGGAGAGAAATCGGTGGAGAAGATTGTCTTTCTCTCCAGCAGCACTTGCTCTTCATTCTTTATGTTTTATTGCGTTTTTATGCCTGTATTTTCTTCGTTTCTTCTTTTTTTTTTGGAAAAAGAGGAAACAATGCCAGAAGTTGGCAAAAAACTGCGGCAGGCTGTCAGCACAAATGCGTATTTTATGCTTGCCGCAAAAGGTGGCAACGGCAAGAAAACTCTGCCACAGAATACGAATGAAAATACTTTTGCCATTTTCCGCAGCCTGGAATTATAACAAATGATGCCACAACCCCCTGGCACAAAGAACTTCCCTAATAATAATAATAAAAAAAGAAGAAAATAATTGTTTAGCACAAAATGCGCATTTAATTTGTTGACGCAAATCGAGCAAGGAATAAAAAATAATAAAAAGTGGAAAGCGGGAAAAAAAAGGGCACAGACAAGTGAAATCCGGAATACGAAATGGAAATGCGGCGGGCAAACAGAAAAATATTATTTTAATATGGTAAATAATACCAACCGCTGACGGAGAAGCCAACAAATAAAATTTATGCATTTCAATTATAATAAAAAAAAACCCGCAAAGGGAAATCCAATAATTTGGCAGAGCTGAAAGGAAGTCAACACGGCAGGAAATGCAATCCTGTGGAGCAAACTTTTTAACAAAAGGCCAAAAAAATTAATTAAGCGCGCGGCAGGGCAAAGGGAAAATGCATCAAAACGCTCACTTTGATTGCACCAACAAAAACAACGAAAAAAAAAAGGAAACCCAAAAAAGAAATGGGAAAAAACGAAACCCAAAAGGTTAAAGAGGCAGAGTCACAGCTGCCGCCAGGATATTGCCGATGCCAAACAAAAGTTTTGACTAGACTTTCAGGCCAAATAACAAACGTGGAAAAAGTTCCAGAAAAAACAAAAAAAAAAAAAAAAAAAAAAAACAGGCAGAGAAGGTGAAAACTTTGGCTCGAGAGTTTTCATTTCATTTGTGTTCGTTGGCTGATTGAATGGCGACCACAAAAAAAGCAGAGAAATGTGGCGCAAAATAAATATAAAAAAAACCTGATTTTAAAATCAAAATGGCAGAGGACACCATATAAATAGCACTCTTGCCACTCCGTTTGCTGCCCCGTCATGTGGCGCCGAGAAATATGCAATAAAATTTATTTGCTCACACTTGTGCAAACACCAGGATATACATATATATAAACTATATATATATATATATATATATATAAATATGTTTGTGAATGTGTGGGAGATCAGAGTCAAAACTCTGCACGGTCGCATATGTTGTGCAACATTTCCGCTTCCGTTGACTATTTTTCATACGCCATGCATAAACTTTTCTCGCTCTCTCTCTCTCAACCAAACCAACAAAGAAAATTGCGCGAAATAACAAAAACAAGGAGCAGAGGAGCAGAAGAGCTGGAAAATCGGGCAAGGAATATGACAAAGTTTGCACTTTAACAAGAAAATAATCAAATAAATTATCATAAAATGTCTGGCAACCGAAAAAGATAAATAATAATAGCAACAAAAACCGTTTTGTTTTGGCCGGAAGTCACGTACTGTCTGCATAGGGTTTATACTTTCATATATGCACATGTGGGTGTGTGTGCGAGGACAAAGGACAGAGAAAACACTTTATTAACTTGCTAAAAAGTCGTAAAAACGAAATGTCAGAGAATGCCGCCACCGCCAGCTTTAAATTATGGCCAAAGTGGCTAAATTATGGCAATGTCGCGTAACCGTCGTCGTCGTCGTTGTCTCCAAAGAACCGAAAAGCCGGCAAAGACAAATGGCTGGAATGTGTAAATTATAATTGGAAATGAAAGAGCCAAGAGCAAAGGGTTTAACTGCAATAGGAAAACTTTGTTCACTCATCGTCACTTCCAGAGGAAAAGTGTGAAAATGCTATTAAAAAAGGGAAGGCACAGGGAGGAAATGAAGTTATACAAGGAATGAATTCTGTTATGGTTTATTTATGTAAAATAGTTGATAGGGTTTACTTATTAAAAAATTATGTGAAAATATTTGAATAGAAATAATAATGTCAATTAATAATATAAAACATGTTTGATGGTTAAAATTAAAGTTCTCTCACAACTGTTGCTAAAACGTACTAATTATTACTACGTTTCACAGAGCAAGGTCACAATGCGCCTTGTATTTTCTGTCGTACCTATTTTATGTTAAAATTTTAACACATTTAAAGAGGATAATCAACTACCAAATACTATTATATCAAAAGAAGCTCAGTTACATTTATTTTAGTAATTTTTGCTTCCTTTTCTTCTGTTTTTTGAAATTTAAAGAAAAAAAACCTAAACAAACCCCTCAAATACCACAAATAAACTCAATATCACACATTTTCCGCTTTCCTTCCTTAACAAAATACCACAAATTTAACAGTCAGCAAGTTAAAGTTTAAAGAAAGATCCCGAAAAGCTTGAAACTTGGACAACTCATTCACATGACAATCATAACAGGCCTCCGGGCTGTCAGTGCTGCTGCTGCTTCTATCTCTCTTTTTTTTTATATTTTTCCCCCAGAAAAGTAGGAACCATTCCTGCACTCATCATGGAATCCACATCCACTTCACACCGAGCCTGAAAGTCAGACAATGTTATCGGGTTGGTGCGGAGGCATAAGGCAGCACATGACGTCGTCCATGGGCCAGATAAGGGTGACAAAAATATGTATTAAGTGCATGGCGAAAGAGACGGAACCAGGGCCGAGATAGAGATAGCTAGCAGTCGACATTTGGCCAGCAAAGAGGTATAAAAGCGAACAAATAACGCTCCGACAACAAGGAATGGGCAAAAAAAAAACAAGCAGGCTGGCCTGAAAGAAATGAAATGAAATCCTTTCACACACACACATAGGCTGACTGACCACCCATATATATATACACATATATATATAGTAGTAAGGGAATCGGACAAAGGACATGGACACGGTGAATGAAATGGGGGGAAAAAGAGGGGTTTCGCTACAACAAGTTGACACTTTTATGAGGCACTTAAATGACACAACATACAAGCCAGAGCCGCCCTCTCTATAAGCATGAGATTGACATGCAAACAAAAGAGAACCCATAGCAGATCGGATCAGGATCAGGGTGGCGGCGAGGTCAGCGCAACAATTGTCCAGCACTTTGCTAAGGGGGTAGACCAAAGGAAATATATATAATATCCAGCCAAAAATAGCAATAAAATAACAATGGGACAGAGAGAAAAACAATATTTTGGCTAGGAGAGCTAGAAGAGAGAGCGCATAACAAAAGGCAACTAATTTCAGGCAACAAAAACTGCTAAATAAATAATTGAAACTGCCAACTTCCGCTTACGTAGTCAGCGTTCCATCAGCCATCCATCAGATCCAAAAAAAGTCCCCATTGAGTCACACAACCATATCCCATACCCATCCATCTAACCATCCGTTCACCCGCACTGCTTCTCATTCCCTTGGCTGCCGTAAATCAGATAGTTGGCACTTGGCCAAAATAAGAATATATATTTTCTCTTATTGTATGGAAAAAAAAAAAATCCGAAAAGAATTTATGAAAATTGAAAATTGTTAGCGGGGTGGCCGGCAGGGAAATTGGAATATTTTTCGACACATTTTTATCGTTGGAATTGTCAAAGAGTTTAAGCATTTGGCGCTCTCGGTAGACAAGATTGAACTCACATGCCTACATTATTGACAGCTCATATGGATGGGAAATACACGAGGAAAGTCTGTACGGAAGGTTGCACCTTCTTCGCCTGTGGCCCCCCGAAATTCGAGACGAGCCAGAAAGGATGAGGAAATTGCTTTGTCAATAATATATATATATTTTCAACATAATTTGTGACTGTCAGCGGTTTTAAAATTTGGAAAAGTATTGAAAGCATCAAAAGGGCAGAAGAATAACAAATGAAGAACCTATTTAAAAACTAAATATGTCAAAAAAAAGAAAGACGATATCATTGAAAAGAAAAGAATATTAAGTAGAAAAGAGTATTTTGCACGACTGTGAGATACTCTTTGTGGGTTCAATTCAAAGGAAATCGTTATTTGCTTAATAAAAAGTACTACTTTTTACCACATTTCATAGAGCATGGTCACACTGTGGACTTCAATTTAGTGTCTTAAATTGTAATATATTCATTTATTTGAAATCCATTTTTATTCCCCAAAAATTTTAAATGTTAGTCAAAATAAATAAACCCCAAAAAGCGCCCTAAGCTAAACTCAATTTTGTCAAATAATAAATTACCTTCCAATAGATGCATAATAATTTATCTCTCTCGCTGACAAACGCAATTTACTAAATCATTGCGATAGAATGCAATATTATAATTAAATGATGGAAAATATGTATACGCCAATAAATTTGTGTTAACATCAAATGCAATTTGACAACAAATTTAATTTAGTTCGTTGTAAAATGTTTATATATTTTGAAATAATATTGATTGCCTCGACGCACACACGAATAAATTAAATTTTATGCAAAACTCAATTTCAATTTCTAGCTCTACGACCAACGGACGGCAATTAAGCCAGATAATTAGATCATAATTTGTTAGGTGAGTGCCAAAGAGTTTTTCCGGCTAACGTTTTTGACAGCTTTCCCACCGGGGCTAACCAGTAAATACGAAAAATGTATATGCATACAGCTAAAATTATTATTTGCAATTACTCAGATGCAGGCATAAAATAATATTGAAATAAAATAGGTATAAGTGAAATAAATCAGAGCTGTAATTCCCATTTCGTTTGAAGTTTAAAACTCATGGGAAACCCATTTTGTTCTACAATAATTTTAATTCATCGCCAGACGCAGTGGCGCACAATTTTTTTTTTATATACATATTTTTTGGCTCTTCATAGAGCTTTTTGTTGATGCCAAAAGGAAAAAGACTTTTTTGTATGAGTTTGCGAAAAATTAATTAAAATATTGCATATTAAAGCTTCCCCCCTCGAATGCAGACGCAGATAGGATTACTGCGATTGCTTGAATAAAGACTTCAGGCTATAATTAAGGCTAACCATATTTCACAATATTATATTGGTTACCATATTGCAAATACTTCTTTTTCGATTTATCATCATTTTAATTATTGTTAAATTCAATATTTTTCTATATTTCAAAATTCGATATACCAAAATAAATAAATCGATAAATCGTTATTATGTATGAATTATTGGGCAAAAAAGGGGCAAATAATTATAATTAATAATATTATGTTATTCAATATCTAAAAATTTAAAATATCTTCGATATAATATCATGCTTTATATTTATACCCTTGCAGGGTATTATAATTTCAGTCAGAAGTTTGCAACGCAGTGAAGGAGACGTTTCCGACCCTATAAAGTATATATATTCTTGATCAGCATCAACAGCCGAGTCGATCTAGCCATGTCCGTCTGTCCGTCTGTCCGTCTGTCTGTCTGTCCGTCTGTCCGTCTGTCTGTTTCTACGCAAACTAGTCCCTCAGTTTTAAAGCTATCTGAATGAAACTTTGCATATAGTCTTCTATATGCTCTCACTGCTATATATGTCGGAACGGGCCGGATCGGACGACTATATCATATAGCTGC
>VNJY01005313.1:0-22132 GCA_008042715.1 Drosophila bocki | reverse complement strand
AAATTTATCGATCATTTGTATGGGAGCTATATGATATAGTCGTCCGATCCGGCCCGTTCCGACATATATAGCAGTGAGAGTATATAGAAGACTATATGCAAAGTTTCATTCAGATAGCTTTAAAACTGAGAGACTAGTTTGCGTAGAAACGGACAGACGGACGGACAGACGGACAGACGGACGGACAGACGGACAGACGGACATGGCTAGATCGACTCGGCTGTTGATGCTGATCAAGAATATATATACTTTATAGGGTCGGAAAGGTCTCCTTCACTGCGTTGCAAACTTCTGACTGAAATTATAATACCCTGCAAGGGTATAAATATGATGAATCCTGTCACTTGCATATTCTCACTTACTCACTCACCCTTAACGAATTCGATCCTTTGTATCACACTTCATTTGAATAAAAAACAAACAAAAATATATTAAAACATCACAAAAAGAACATAAATCCATCTCAGAAAGTGCTATAAGAACATACATGGACAACATCAAATTCCTACGAAATGAAAGACTTTAAAATCTAAGCCTTTGAATAAAAGGAGAAGAAAGTAAACAAATGAAAACTATACACGCGATAAACAAATATTAAAAAATATATGTATATGAAATTTACACATGACAAAGAACATCTCTAGTACATTGATATTTGTTAAGGATCGTTGGAATTTGTAGTTTAATTGGATTGTATTTCATATACATAAATACATATAGCAGCGCTGTTAGGGTAGTCGTAAATCTCGATCATGTATATTGTATATAGAGCATTTAGCTGCGGCTCCTCCAGGACACAACATTCAACCACAAAGGCAACTGCAAACACAAAACCGATCGAATAAATGCAAATAACTTGTTTTTGGAATCCGAATTAACTACTTGCTTTGAATCACAACCCAAAGAAGAACTTTTAGTAAATTAAGACACACTTTAGCCAAGCTAATTGTTGTATAAATACTAGTAAATAGAAAGAGCAAACGTAAAATAAATCCAAGTTTATTTCAAATAAAAACCGAAACAGAGAAGAAAACCAAATCTACTGTTAGTGACAAATTAAAAGAGAACACAAAAATGGTAGCAATATGCAGGAAAAACAAAAGGTCAAAGTAAAGAAAAACTCGATATGTTCTTATGAATGTAACATTAACGAATTAACTTAAAGTTTAATAAAACTGAATAAATGAGAATTTTACTGAATAAAAAAAAAGGAAAACAAAACAAAATGAACTTTAAATTTAAATTTATTTACGTAAGGGGTTTGATTTTACCAATTTAATCAATTTTATGGGAAAATATATAATTTTATAATCTATTTTTAAATTATAAATAATAATACAAATCTGTAAGAGTCTTGGAGAAAAATAAAATAGTATTATTACATTTACATTTTATAATTTTTCTTTTTATTAACCGAATAATTTCTTTTAATTTCATTTATAATTTTCTTTTATAAAATTAAATAACCCACCTTAAAAAACCACCACATCTTAAATTCCTTATGCTTCCCAGTACCAGTTAGCTAAATGTCTGAATACTTAATAAAATCGTGATGTGCCACGCGCTTGTTCTGTATTTATAATAAGGAATCAACAACCCTTATTAAAATATTAACCGCATAAATTATTGAATGCAATTTTAATAAGAATGATTGCACAGGTCGGCAACAAATCGGCTTTTTTTTCTCATTGCCACAAGGCTAAATGCAAAAGCCTTTGGAGAGACCTATGGGGAAGTACACACATCACGCTACTTAATCAGAACTAATACTAGAAAGTTAATATTAATTCTAGGGTGGAAGTATACAGTACTTTTAAATTCATTTGCGGCTCCAAGCTGAGTGATAATCGATGACCCATTAGACCCACTCTAATACCTGGGTTCACTGTACATTTGATTTTATTCCCGATACGCCTTTTAGGAGAGGAGCACTCTGCCGAAATCGGACATCTCCCGCAATGCCCCGAGTATTTTTAAAATATATTACCGAATAAACATGTTTTTCCTTCCGCTCTTGCGATGCTAATTTTAAGGCCCAGCCCAGATCATGAGCTGCATCTTTGGTATAACAGATTATACCAGCAGCTGGCCGATCCGAGCTTAAAAGCTCGACTCAACGTATCTTCGAACATATTAAGCCCGACTCCAGCCCAAGCTCTTGCAGTCAGCGTGCTCAGCTCGCAGCGAACAGCGGTGGTAAATAGCTTGTAAAGAGGAATCCAGAAGATACATTTGTATCTACCGAAGACCAAAACACCAAAATGACTTCACAGAGGTTGAGTTTGAGCCTGGGCCTTGTCTTGTGTCTGATCGGCATTTTCAGCCAAAGTGCAACGGCCAAGTTAGAGGAGAAGTTCTCGTGGAAGCAACTGGCCTTCGATTGGCCCACTCCGGAGGCCGAGGCGGAGGCCAAGTCAAGTGGCCACTACATCGAGGAAAACAATCTGCCACTGGGCGTGGAGCGCTGGCAAAATAGAATCTTCGTCACTGTGCCAAGGTAAATTACCATATTCAAAAACGAAAGTCAAATCGTGATTACCTATAGTTATAGTTGTTTTTTAATTTATTTATTTTTTTCTGTTTGGTGTTTTTAATTGTAATTAAATGTCAAGCTAGACTTGCAAAACCATCGAGTGTCGACAAAACCGGTTTCCTGTTGGCTAGCTGAGCTTATACTTTGGTTTTCCTGTGTATAAGTCTATTTAGCCTTTCAAATCGCGGTTTCTAAATGCAAATCTCATCATCATGAACCAAATGTATAATTAATAGGAGAAAATACATGGAAAATTCTATGAAATATAATTAAAAACAGGTCAGCAGTGGCATTCTGTGACGTCAACAGGTTTCGGGGCTTACCCCCCGATACGCTTGATGGGGAAAAAATTTCGGCAGCTACTATGAGTAATCAAAACAATGACCACCGAAAACGACTCTATCAGGCAACTAACTAAATATAAACATTTTTAGGGGATAAACAAAAGTTTAAATGGGAAATTACAAATATTCTTGATCTGCATTTAGAGTTCATTTAGCCATATTTATTAAGACGAACGATAAATTTCGGTTTAAATTCTAAATCAATTCGTCTGGTGATAAAGTAAAGAAATCGAACTAAGGTCTGTTATTATTTAATTAATATCCTTACAAAAATTATGAAGCTTTTTAATCCTTTGTTTACATAATTAAAAAATATACATTATTTTAATAATAATACCAATTTTATTTTAATACCTTTTAAAATGTAATTAAATTTAATTTACATTTTTATATTGTTTTGTTTAGATGGAAGGCCGGTGTTGCTGCCACCCTTAACTACATCGACCTCGATTCTACTGAGAAGTCCCCTAAGCTGCATCCGTATCCCAGCTGGGATGCAAACAAGCTGCCCATCAGTGTCCAGCCCCAAGATCAGAAGACCCCGTCAGGTGGACGCCTGGATGCTGACAAGGCCCAAGATGCTGGAGTTCAACTGAAGAATAACTCGACCATTATTTCCACGTTCCGCATACAGGTGGACGTGTGTGATCGCCTCTGGGTGCTCGATACCGGTCTAGCTGACATTTTGGGAAATCCCAAGCAGATTACACCCAACTCGATTTTGGTCTTTGACCTGAAGACAGACACTCTTCTGCGACGCTTTGCCATTCCCGATGATCAGAAGAAGGATGACTCGTTCTTTGCAAATATTGTAAGTTCACTGAATCATACACAAAGATTTTTATAGCGATCTAAAAAACTCTTCATGTGTAGGTTGTGGATGCTGACCGATCCGAGTGCCAAGATGCCTTTGCCTATATTCCCGATTTGGGTGCCTACGGCGTTATTGTGTACTCGCTGAGGAACGACAAGTCGTACCGCGTCAAGCACAACTTCTTCCACTTCGATCCGCTGCAGGGCGACTTCAATGTGGGCGGCGTCAACTTCCAGTGGACGGATGGTGTCTTCGGCCTGGCCGTGGGTCCCATGAACCCAGATCACTCCAAGGACATTTACTTCCATGCCCTGGCCAGCACCAAGGAGTTCAAGGTCTCGAACCGAGTCCTGCAAAACGAATCGCATGTGACTGGCGGGGACTCGTACTATGACTTTAAATATGTTGGTGACCGCGGAATGAATGGTCAGTCCACCGCCGAGGTCTTTGATCCCGAGACCGGCGTCATCTTCTACACGCAGGTGAACAAAGACGCCATTGCCTGCTGGAATATTAAGCGGCCGTACACTCCAGATACTCAGGGGCTTATCGATTCCGATTCGCACACTCTGGTCTTCCCCAATGACATGAAGATCGACAGCGAGGGCACCATCTGGGTGTTGTCCGACAAGATGCCCACCTATTTGTACAAGGAGCTCGATCCCTCGGCCGTCAACTATCGCATTTTGATGGGCCAAAACCGCGATCTCATCAAGGGTACACCGTGCGAAATGTGAGCAGGGTCTGTGACTTGTGCAATTTTGTATTTACATAATGACATTATTATGTTTGTTAGTAAGAGTCAGCTTAATAAACTATCGAAATGTAATTGGATCAGTGCAGTGGAGTCTCTAAAAGCTAGATGTCCGATTTAAGTAGATTGGCGGCCAGTTGAACCTTCTCGCCCGGCTTGAAAGCGGGCATGCCCAAATACGGGCAGGTGGAGCAGCGGAAAGCGTCGCCAAGATAGCACTAAAAACAAACATTTGCAATAAGTAATCAGATATTTAAAGGGGGGGGGAGTCAACTCGCACTCACATTTCCACAACTAGACTTGGCGTTCTCCGTGGCCGTCTTGCTCTGCTCCTTCTCACTCTCCAGCTCCTCGGCCAGACCGCAGGAACAGTTCTTGCACGCCTTGCGCTTGCCCGTGGTGCTGCACACACGCAGACCAGCCGGGTCCGGCTTTTGCTTGTCCTCCTCATCCAGCAGCTCCTCCTCATCGATAAGATCTTCGTCGTCCCCACTGATCTTCCACACGTTCAAGGCACTGGCATTCTTTTTGGCAAACGACAACCTGGCCGATGAACCCGTTTCATAGCCAGGCTTTTCGGCTGTCAGAGCATCGCCGGCATCTTCGCGGCAGTTGATGAAACCGGAAAGCTTGACCTCCTGAAGCAGACTGCCAGCCGGTCCAATGAAGGACACCAAGTGCAGCTTGCCACTGGGCTTCAGCATGTGCAGCAGCTTTACGTAATTGTCGGTGAGCTGAGCGCATTCAATCACAATCAGGTCGAAACTGGAGTTGGCGTAGGAGGCTGAAAGACAAAGTAAAGGTAGATTAGACCTGCTGACTCACTGGATGTGAAATTCATCTGGCGCATTGCTTACAAAAGGACAGGCGGTGCACATTTTCCAAAGCCACCTCGCCGCCGGTGGCTGCCTTTAGTTGCTCCACACGCTTGTCCAAATCGGCGCTGTCAGTCCATATGTAAAGGGATTTTTGCAGACCCTTGAATTGCTCCATTATTCTACTCGAAAGATCTATTGGTATTACTAGAAACAGTAGAAGATCTGATAATCGACGGTATAATCGATAGTTTCGATTGTGTACCATCGATATATCGTGTAGCCAGTCTGGCTATAAAAAAGCTAAACTTTTAAAAGCAAAACAATTATGCTAGCTAATTAATTAATTAAATAATTAAAATATTTGTAAGCCAGTGTTGTCATTTTAGATATTTATTTTAATATGTCTATCGTTAATTAGTAATTAATTAAATCTAATGCCTTTTCTTTTCATTAATTAATTAATAATTAATAAAATCTAATGCCTTTCCTTTTCATTCATTAATTAATTAATTAATAAAATCGAATGCCTTTTCTTTTCATTCTAATAAAAACGCTAGACATATTAAAATAAATATCTAAAATGACAACACTGGCTTACAAATATTTTAGCATGTGCATTGGTTCCCACGGCCCTTCTTTAAAATTTACGGGTTACAAGGATATGGGTAGTTTGCATTTTAAATCAGTGTGCCAAACGTGTATTGGCGTTCAAATAAAATCAATAAAAGCAATTAAAGAAATCGAACCTATTTAATTTAAGATGACAGTATTTAAATATAAAATCTCTTTTTTGGAATCAAAAATTAAATAATAATTATATACAATTTTTAAAATTAGTTTCCCAACGAATAGAAAAGATACAAATTCTAAATATTTAAGTTGTAAGAAAGGCCGCATAAGCCAGTAAAGCAAGCTGTTTGGCTATAAAAATGCTAGTCGGTCGTCACTTGCCAAAAGTCTCAGACAGTGTTGAACAACGCCAGGCATATCACCGGTACAATCATAAATAAGCGCCTATCGAAATATCGATACAACGTCAACATCCCCACTCAGTTTAGTTGTAGTATTATAAATATAACCCAAGCGCTTAATGCAGCTTAAACAGAAGCCAGCCGCTTCAACCGCTGGTCGCTAGTCAAGTGCTTCAAGGAAACGAATATGTAAATACCCTATTTAGGGCCCCCCCCACTCGAATCCAGCCGCAACAACAAAGCGAATTAGAGTCCGCGACGAAGAAGAAGAGAGTGCGTGAGAGAAACGACAGCTGCTGGCCGTGTGTTGGTGCAGGATAACAAATACAAAACATACAATAACAACAAAGCAGTGTCCAAAGTGCCAAACGAATTTGCCAAAAACAAAAAAAAGAAAAGAAAAAAGTTAACCAATAAACCCAAACGGTCCAAAGCCCAGTTTGTTCATCAAGTTCCAATGCAAAGACCATGTGCATAAATGAAGAGCTACAGCCAATTTAATTTAAACGCCGCCGTCGCCCCGCCCGCCATTGCCTACGATAACGCAGCCGCAGCCGCCGCAGCAGCAGCAGTTGCTCAGTCACTTAATCAAGGCTCGCCCCTTGATCACAGCCATCACCACCAGCAGCAGCGCCAGGACATGCCGCACTTTGGACTTGGCACTGGTCCGCAGCCGCCGCCACCGCCTCAGCAGCTACAAGTGCACCACCAGCAGCAGCAGCAACAGCAGCAACAACAGCAGCAGCAGCAACATCAACAACAGTTGCAAATGTCCATGCTGCCAGGTCCATACCGGCCGCACATTGAGGAAAAGAAGCTGACACGAGATGCCATGGAGAAGTACATGCGGGAGCGCAACGATATGGTCATCGTTATACTTCATGCCAAGGTGAGAAGCTTAATCGGGTTAAAATATTGTTTTAACTATCTCCTCCGGGTGTCTGTAATGCACTCAGCAAGTTGCAGCAGTTTTTCTTTTTAATAGAAGCAGGAGAATGTGGCTAGGTTCTTATAATTAAAAATGTTTATAAAATATTTTACTGAATTTCAAATTATTTTAAGCAGCAAAGCATTAGTGCTAGTAATAATTAATTGATTCTTTCCTAAAAAAATCTTTTTAAATCCTTTTTAAAACCAGAAATGTCAAAGATATCAATTTCAACAGATTATGAGATATTTCCGGGCAGAACTTCTAGAGAAGGAATATGCAATACAAAATGGATAAACTAATTTAAATATTAAGATGTTAAAGGAAAATTTAAAAATTCAAGCCTTGATCCAATTAAGAACTTTGAATATTAAATATCGCTGGGGTAAAGGGATTTCTATTCACAAAATTAAAGTTCCCCTAAACCCAGACAGACTCACTTATCTTATCATCCAGTATTCGGAGGCGCTAGTCTCTGGTGTCCACTTTAGGGTGTTACATTTTTGCGGTTTTGCAAAGGCAAAAGCAGAGACAAAAACGAAAAATGGAATAAAATTGTCGCGGTTGCCTTTTAGCGGTTGGCGATCTTCAAGCGGCCGACTGCCGCCAAATGCGAATCCTTCACACTCGACTGCCCACAAATTGAGCAACGCGAGCCCCCCGGTCCAGTACCGGCCTGTGGAGTCCGCAATGACAAATAATTGAAATTAATTACAGAAAATTAACAAAGCTGCATTGCTTGCGGTTTGATTTGATTTGTCGATTTGATCTGGACGCCAATTTGTGCTAATTGAATTCCATTCCTGCACCATCGTGTGTGTGTGTGTGTTTGTGTTTTTGTATCTTTCAGGTGGCCCAAAAGTCCTATGGCAACGAGAAGCGATTCTTTTGCCCACCGCCTTGCATCTATCTGTTCGGCAGCGGCTGGCGGCGGCGTTATGAGGAGATGCTGCAGCAGGGCGAGGGTGAACAGGGGGCACAACTCTGCGCCTTTATCGGCATCGGTAGCAGCGACCAGGATATGCAGCAGCTGGATCTCAATGGCAAGCAGTATTGCGCGGCCAAAACCCTGTTCATTTCGGACTCGGACAAGAGGAAACACTTTATGCTGTCGGTGAAGATGTTCTATGGCAATGGTCACGACATCGGTGTCTTCAACTCGAAGAGAATCAAGGTGATATCCAAGCCGTCCAAGAAGAAACAGTCGCTGAAGAATGCCGATCTGTGCATAGCCAGCGGCACCAACGTTGCCCTGTTCAATCGCCTGCGCTCCCAGACCGTATCCACTCGGTATCTTCATGTGGAGAACGGACACTTCCATGCCTCGTCCACACAGTGGGGGGCATTCACGATACACCTGTTGGACGACAATGAGTCCGAGTCGGAGGAGTTTCAGGTCCGCGATGGCTACATTCACTATGGGGCCACCGTTAAGCTGGTTTGCTCGGTCACTGGCATGGCCCTGCCGCGTCTTATCATCCGGAAGGTGGACAAACAGATGGCCCTGTTGGAGGCCGACGATCCTGTCTCACAGCTGCACAAGTGTGCCTTCTATATGAAGGACACGGATCGCATGTATTTGTGTTTGTCGCAGGAGAAAATTATCCAGTTCCAGGCCACTCCCTGTCCCAAGGAGCCCAACAAGGAGATGATCAACGACGGCGCCTGCTGGACCATCATATCCACGGACAAGGCCGAATATCAGTTCTACGAGGGCATGGGTCCAGTGGCGTAAGTAGACTTATTCCTTTTTATTATTATTAGTAAATCTAATCCTGAATTTTGCATTTGCCAGTTCCCCTGTCACGCCTGTGCCAATAGTTAACTCACTGAATCTTAATGGCGGCGGCGATGTGGCCATGCTGGAGCTCAGTGGCGACAATTTCACGCCCCATCTGCAGGTGTGGTTCGGCGATGTGGAGGCGGAGACCATGTATCGCTGCACGGAGACCCTATTGTGTGTAGTTCCCGAGATTTCCCAGTTCCGTGGCGAATGGCTTTGGGTATGTGTGTTTGTGAAAAACAACTTGTACTTGATTAATTCATTAATTAATTGCTTCATTTCGCAGGTGCGTCAGCCCACACAGGTACCAATTTCGCTGGTGCGCAACGATGGAATTATTTATGCCACGGGACTGACCTTTACCTACACGCCAGAGCCTGGTCCGCGGCCCCATTGTAATAATCAGACCACCGAGGATGTGATGCGGACACGGCACAATAATAATAACAACAACAACAACATCACTAGCATTAGCAACAACAACAACAGCAGCAGCAATGCAGGTTCACCTGCCAGCGGCAGTATGCAACAGCAGCAGCAGCAGCACCAAACGCTGCCCTCAATCTCAGAAGTGCAATGGAATAGTCACGGTAGCGGCTTGTCCTGAGTGCAGGATTATTGCATAATCGCATATTTATGTATGATAAGTTACTTATAGTTTTTATTAAAGTCCTTAGTTTGTAGATTGATGACATTTCTCATGCTAATTTTCCGCCTCTCATGATCCTTCCTCTCTATAAACCGAATCATCCTATCTAAGATATAGACACGTATCCTAGTGCTAGTTGGGAACCAATAATTGTGTAAATGCCAGATTGCTCTGTACATACATAACTCGAAAGAAAAAGCTCACTGACACTGATTTGTAAGTATGTGCGAATATATACCTACAGACAGCATATAATTCTAGTTAAATATACATATACAAATTGATATAGAAGTCTATAGACTATAGATTTTTTGTAGCAGCATTTGAGAAATATTAAGAAATTTCGTTTGCTATGAATTTCCAAAAGGCAGTCTAAAGAATATTATATTTTATTTAAGGTAAAATTTACCTACTTGATAGAGCTTTTTTTTTATATTTGAAAAAAAAAAAACTTTAAAAACAAAATTTCTAAAGTACAGAAATCAATTTATATTGAGATCTTTAATACAATTGATTTTGAAATCGATTTTTTTTCAGCTCTATCCTGTAGGTAGCCATGCTTATAAAAACATTCCATGCTCCCTTTTTTAAATGTAATATACCCATGTATGTTTATTTCTGTATATATTTACGGAGTTTAACAATTAGAAATTTAAAAAAAAAAAGAAAAAGCTTACCTTTTTATTTTAATTTATACATTTCCTTTGGAAGTTCATAGCTTAAAACGAAATCGAAACAAGAGACGAATTGTATTTCCTAAGAAAACCTAAATTAAATAAAAAACAAGACCAAAATTGGAAAAAAAATATACCACAATTTGATGATCTTTCATTTATGTTCTGGACTAAGCGTGATTTGACATAATTTGGCTTAGCTTGTCTTGGGGGGAGGTTTGGATTGGTTGGTTGCCTTAAATTGCTGTGGGAATATGGCCCAGTATCGTGTGAATATGTTTAAACAAAACAAGTGCAGCTCTTCCCACGATACCTGCCGCCAACCCCCTTTTGGGGGAAGCCGACAACTTTAATTATTATAGTTCGTTCGGTCGGCATTGCTGATGAAAGCTAAGCCAAGAAGCAAATATACGTATTGTTTCCGTTTTGGGCCCCGGCCAAGGAGTAGAAGTTTCTCACAGCCCAAAAGCTGCTGTGAGAATTTTTCACTACCTTTTGTTGAATATTTATGCAGTTTTAAGCCAACTGCTGGGCCTTTTACAGATTTACAATCTTAGAGATTCGCAGTTTTGAATTAATTATCGCCGACTTCCGCTCAGCGGAGAGAAGGTGAGCGCCAGCGAGGCAATTAAACTCATCTCCCCGTCCCAGTTGGGAGACACATTTCTTATCAGAGTCAGCCAAGCAATAAGAAGAAGTCGGAGACGGAACCCTTGCCACCCCTAAGATGCACTTTTCGGTGTGAGAACGAAAGACTTGAACAACAAACCTCGGTTGCGTGAGAGAAAATGAATTGAAACGATGATGATGATGATGTTGGAAAAACCACCACCAAAATGCCCGGGAAGGGACTCTTAATTGGAACTGCAACCTCTTAAGGTCGCCGTCGTCGTCGTCTTATAAGAAGCTGAATATGAAATTAGTTTGGAATTTTTAATGAACATTCATTCTTTCCCCTCACATTTCCCCGGAACTATTCTGACCAAGGTATAAGTGCGATTATTGCGGTTGCTGCTAGAAAGGGGGAGACAGCGACAGCAATTTCTAAAAGTTCTCAGGACTGCTACACAACTTCATACCTGACTACTAAAAAAAAAAGTTAATTATCTTGAAAAAATCTAAGTCTATACACAAGTCTTGAGTCGTTCCGTTCGTCTGTTGACTGCTGTTGTTTTTCACACGCTGGGGAAAAATGGAAATTCTTGCAAAATACAATGCGTGGGAAATCGTTTGCGTGGGAGTCAGCCAAGAAAAATCAAGGGAAACTATATATTTATATATAAAGATATGGTATTCACGAGACTTTGGACACGTACTCAGTTTTAAGCTGTTAAATCAAAAGAAATACGCTCAATTGGGACTATCGATTGTAAACACATTAAAGTTAAGAACTTTAGCAATTAAACCAATATAACCATTAATCACTAATTTTTGAAAATATGAAGATATGGTAACAACTTAGGGGTCAGTGGTAGATCTGTAACATTTAGTATTGTTTAATAAAATTTTAATTTATTATTTATTACATTTTGGCAATCATTCACTTTTTTATCTATATAATTATAACACTTGGCACATAATATTAGAGGTAAAGCAAAAACAAATTATAACGTTGGTAGGATTAATATAACAAAATGTACCTTAGAGTCCATTTTGACTTTTACGGTCTTGGCGAAAAAATCCTTAATTCAGAAATCATTAAAAATGTCCCTGTCCCGTAGTACATAGAAATATGTTAAAAATCAAGGCTATATTTTTTCCAAAAATTTATTGATCATTTATAGGAGGCTATTTGATATAGTGGAAAACAAAATGATGTTGAATATATATCTACATACATATTTATATGTATCTATCGACCTAAAAAAATTGCAATTTATTTTATGTGGAAAATTTGATATTATATATACACATATTAAATTAAAATAACATAAAAATAGTTTGGAAAAATCGGATGCATTATTTTACTGATTATTAATAATTTATTTATTAAATTTTGTTTTTTTTTTTTATAAATATAAAAAAAAAGTAAATATAAAATATTAATAACAAGAAAGAAAGCTAACTTTGGCCAGCCTTGCAGGTAACAATTAAAATATATCATAACTATGGCAAAAATGCATTAATTTCGATTCGGAAAGCAGCTTTGTGTTAGTTTTTATTAATTTAAAAAAACGGCATACATAATTTAAAATTTTAAGAAATCAAAATTTTTGGCCATTTTTGCTAATTTTAATGGTAACCCCTTATAAAATTTCGCAAAAATGGCCAAAAAATCGATTTCTTCCGGACATGTCTAGAAAGATTCGCATGTTAATGCTGATCAAGAATATATATGGTTTATGGGGTCGGAAATGATTCCTTGACTTAGAAAAATATTATTTTGTATTATAAAACCGGATTTTTTATATTAAAAAACTTCTTGATTAAAAATATCATAACTCGGCCAAAAGAGCATTAATTTTAAATCGGAAAACAGTTCTGTGCAAGATTTTTTACAGTTAATAAATCTGCATACTTCATTTTTATTATAAAATTATTTTGTATTATAAAATCTGATTTTCTTCACTGCGTTGCAAACTTCTGACTGAAATTATAATATCCTGCAAGGGTATAAAAATACACAGTCCTCGGGCCAGCCACTTCAAATTTTTATTTGTTTTTAAAATAATTAATTTTAAATATTAATTTTTTTTGCTTCAAAGCTCGGTCGTAATTGGTATAAATACTATTTTAATTCCATGTTTATCAAAACATCACAACAAACACACCATTAATAGGGTTTATATTATATAAAGTTACGTGCCGAAAACCATTTCGGCTATACAAAATTCCAAAATAAAAGGGTTACGTCGTTTTAATTTACGATTATTAAATCATGGCGACTAGACCGTAACTTGGCTAAAACCGTCATATTAACAATGCAAATACATGAATAGAAGGATGGATTCATCAATTTATTTATTTTTTTATTTCTGGATATTGATTCTGCAAGACAGTACTACGTTATATTTGTTATATTCCTACGTATATATTTCTGTATACTGATAAAAAATATAAAATTTATATATCTAATATAGAACCGATAATTCTATAAATAAGATTTATCAGGATTGATTCAAACACAAAAATAAACTTAATGTAAGAACTTAACTGAATTTAGAATTACGCTATTTTCGTGTGCAAATCACCTTTTTTTCAGTGTAGTGCACTTTATTGTGAAATACCAAGAATCCAATGCACCCCCACAGTCCAAATGAAACCATTATGATAAATTGTATATAAATTATTAAATAATAGAACATTTCTATGTATTTGATACAAAACGTCATCAGTACAGATATGCAGTTAGGATATACAAGGAGATAGATGCAAAATGTGTAGATACAAATGCTTATCTATGGATATGTGGGATTGCTTCTTCATACAGACATCATAATTAAATACCGGAATGTGCCGTAAAAATACCTAAGAGAGTTACTGCAAAATTTATACAACAAAATAAACAAAAAAATATATATGTATAAACAAAACAAAGAGTGAAAATTTGTTTGGTATAATCGACAGCTGAACAAGACCAAAAGCGGAATGTGCAATTACAGCAAAGGAATGGTGGAGTGGTGGGTGTGAGGAGTTACTTACAGCTACAAAGTACTAAGCTTGATAATAAGTTATTGCAATTGTAATTTATAATTATTATAAATATTTTGCGGAAATTAATTGTTTAACTAATTGGCTCGAATGGTTCGATTTTTGTTCATATTGGTCAACATCAACGAAATATATGAAGTCAGCAGATCGTCCATCTTGTAGCCAAGCGACGTCTCGCACAGAAGTTTCGAGCCCCGAACCAGATTGCCGATCGTCATGTGGAAATATGTATTGCCAGACGACCAGTTCGAGATGCGTGTAAAGGGATGTGTGACCAGAATGTCCTGTGTATAAATATAAAGAAAAATATTAAATAATATAATTTATAATAATTACAAGCTCCTTACCTTGGTCACTGGATGTATAAGACTCACGCCGTGCTTGTTAATGGCTATCAATAGCATTTCGGGATAGTTTGGTTCGGTGGTTTGCTTAACCTCGAAGAAAGCAGAGCCAAAGGTGGGCCATCTGTTGATAATAATTGTAAAAAACCAAAGCTTTCATCTAAATATTATAAATAAACGCACCTGTATACAATCTTGAGGAAGGCCACCTTGGCATCTTCGGAAGTCATGCCACCATCCTGGTTATAAGAGGCCACAATCAAGCGCTTCCATTCGCTAGTGCTCTGCATCTTCATGATGTCCGAAGGTATTAGTTCCCTCAACATTTGCCTAATATAAAAATAATTACAAATCGAAAGTAAATAAAAGATAATTTCAGCTTACGGTATTGCCTGAAGCTCCTGTTTATTCTCCCCGAAGCGCACACGGAATACCAAAGCAGCCAGCTTGGATGCCTCCTCCCTGGAACACTTGTGGTAGCCGCGCAACAGCTTCGGCAATTCCTGATGATAGTGGAAAATAAGATCCGCATTGCGATCCTTGCCCGGCACTGTGTTTGTCCATAGTTTCTTCATAAAGAAGACCTGGTAGGTGAACTGTGGATTGGCCCCATCGCGTATGGGTCGCGCCTTCTTAATCCAATCCGTTAGGTGACGCACGAAATCAAAGAAGAAATCACCTTCGGGCACTGAGATAACCTTATCGGCAATCTTTACAAACAGTGAGAAACCCTCGCTGGTGCGCAGCGAAAGGCGTTGAGAGATATTATTGCAAAAGTCCTTGGCCCTGGTGGAGCTATCCACCTCAAAGGCCTCGTCTGTGTCGTCCGGAAAGTAGACTTTATGGAATATTTGTGTTGTCTTGTGCTGTATGGCCTCCACCTCCACCTGATGCGGTGGATACTTGCGTTGTCCATGGCGTATGGTTTTTTGCAAACGATGCATTGAGTCCTAAAAATGGGTTAATTATAAATATATATATTAAAGGTAATACCCTACAAAATTTACCTGCGAAATGGGATGTCGCCGGCTGCGCAGGAAGAGCAACAGTTCTTTGAGCAAGCCTTGTGAGCAAGCAAACAGACCTGTGGCCAGCCACATCAACTCCCAGCCACGCTCCTCGGACATGCGATTGCGATTGTCTGTCAGCTGCTTCATCAGCTGGCAGTAGATCTCATCCCGCAGAATCTCATGCTTGAGGGGTCCGTCGAAGATGTGATCGGTTATTTCGTTGCCCATCCTCGGCCGCTTTGAGGGCAAATCTCCCATGTACTTCAGTATGGCGGCAAAGGCAAAGCAGGCCTCCTCGGCCAACTCCTCTTTGCTTTGTAACTTTCGTAGCAGCGGCGCTTTGATGGGATCCCTGGCATAGCGCCACAGCTCTTCGCTTCGCTTGGAACTCAACGTGAGAGTCTTGGACATTGTGCGTTTCGGTGGCAAGCGGAAATGATCCAGGGCATATTCCATTAGTGTGTGCGGTCGATCTCTAGCCGCCTCAACCACGCCACCGTTCGAGGCCATGCTTAGGCGACGTCCATGATGCGCCTCGTCTATGTTAAACAGCGCCAGAATATCCTGCGGCGGCTTGCTTAGCGTTGGCAGCACATAGACCGTTTCGGCGGGGAAATCTCCACGTTCCTGTGAGCGATCGCAGCGTCCTATGCACCAGCCGTTGTTAAGAACTGATTCTCCACAGGATTCATCCTCGAGTATAATGAGGTCGCCTTTGAAAAAGGACAAGAAACTCGTGCCATCCGAAGGGGCGCGATAGTCCTGTAAAGCAATGACGAATTTTGAGCTGTAAAAAAAGTGAAAGAAAACAAATTTGAGAAAATAATATAAATATAAATAAATAAATAACTACTTGCATTTTTACCTATGCTCTGGACACGATTCACAAAAAACTATGTAACATATCGGAGTGAATCAAAAATTATTATGATCAGCATGAAATTATCTTCTATTTGAACCTACATGGTTGTTATAAAACTGAGTATTACTATTTTTTAAGAGGGTGGGAAGTGAAAACTGATCACATGAAAATGTCATTTTTTCCTTCAAATCAAAATTTAATTTTTTTGTCTTGATTTCTTTTTGGTTTTTTAGGTTCAAATAGAAGATACAGGTGTAATAAATACAACAAAATTTAGTTTACGGATTTTGGACAGGAATTACGATCTCTATCGTGTCCATAGCACGGCAACTCGAAGCTTGAGGCGCTACGGAATATGTTCCATAAATCCGCCATTTTGTAAAATATTGTTTATAACTAATTTTTTTTATCATCTCTTATTCTAATTTTAACTATATCCAAAGTTTCACGACGATTGCTTGACTATTTCTTATAAAAAAAAATTCACGAAAAATGGCCAAATTTAGACCGCTTACATGTATACCCCCCTTAATGAATTAATTACTTACCGCTTTTTCAGGCCATCCAAGAAGTAAACAACAAGATCCCGAATATCCTCAGCATTGGGACTCTGGAATGTGAACTCTTCGCCACGCACCGTCGACAAACTAAAGGTTTGGGTAAACACTTTGTTGGTCTTCTGGCTGGAAACGGCTGTTATCTCGGGAAAGCTTAATTCCAAAAGGACCTGCTCCTGATCGTCCACCACATAGACGCCCGTCCAGTTCACCGCTATGATCACGTCGTTTTTGGGTAAATTCGGACCCGAATTGCGATAGGCCTCGTAGAAGCGAGAGAACAGAAGGGGCCACTTGTATTTGGCATAGCTAACAATATCCTCCTTGATCTTGAGCGGTGCAATCTTATCCTTGACGTAATAGGACTTTTTGTAGGCCTGCAGAACCAAGGCGGCCCAGCGTTCGATGGCCTTGTCAACGCCGCTGAGACAAAAGTCGGGTATAAAGTTGGGCAGCAGGGTGAATAGCCGCTCCATGGACATATCGGTGCCGTATTCGATAAAGTATTGTTGCGCCGCAATCATGGCTAGATCCTCCTCCTTGTCGCAGCGATATTCCCCAAACTTGACGCCCCTTACCACCTGCTGATAGATCAGATTGGTGGCCACCTGATCGTGCGTGGGCTCATGCCAAGGGGCGAAGATCTCCTTGCGGAAGAAGAGCCGCCAAGGAGCATTTCGCTCCTGGGCACCCTGCTCCTTGGCATACTGTTCGCACTGGGAAATTGCATCCATCACGTGGTCACCGCCACTCCCCAAGGAGCTAACCTTGTCAAACAAGGCTATGTACAGCGAGAATCCAAACTGATCCTTCAGGGTTATCTTGTCCGACAGTTGATTGCACAGCTCCCGGGCCGTCGTAGCTGAATCGGCCAGCAGAGTCTTCGTGTTGCCATCCATAAAGGTGATGGGCAGCATGATGGGCTTCTTTGACTTGGTGGCCTGCAATTCCAGCCACGAGGGCGGCTGGTTGCGAGTTCCATTGTTAAAGGTTCGCTTCAATCGCTCCTCGCAATACGGCGCATAGCCGGGCGGACCCTCACGGATAAAGGCCCTCAGATAATTAACGAACTTCTCCGATGGGGCAAAGCAGCCCACGCACAGGGAGAGCAAAATCCAGCCCCTGGCATGCGATGATTTCAGTGGATTGTTGGACAGCTGCTTGCAGATCTGGCAATAGATCTCGTCCCTCAGCTCGGCGCGCAGAATGCCATGGCCGATGATGAAGTGCAGCTTCTCCAGGTTCGAAGTGGGGCGAGACTGCAGCCAGGACTGGTAGCTATCCGCAGTGTACTCATCGTCCTGCAATCGCCTTCGCACATCCTCGCCCAGCTTGTTCTTACGCTTTAGTGTTAGCGAGACAAGTTTGTGACGAATCGAGCGGGGCTTTTGCTTGAGGAAGGCATCGGGATCCAAGCCCATGAGTTGAGCCTCTTGGAATTCCTACAAGAAATTAATTCAAATGTGTTACGTTTTATTATAATAATTTTCAGATATTATATGTTTCTAAAATTTGCAAGTTTTTTTCCTATTATCAGCTTTTTCCGTTTTCTTTTCAATTTAATTACTTTCTCTCAGGAATCGTAACAGTTATAATTTGTATAATACAATTTATGAAATAAGAGTTATTTTACAATTATATAGAAAAAATAGGAAATTAATTCTTATTATTCAAGTTTTATAAAAAAGTTGTAGAATAATTATTATTTTTCAATTTGTATATAAAAGTTGAGTTATAACAATTATTTGCAATTTTTAAAATAATAATTGAAAATTAAAATTATTCTCCAATTTTTATTTTAAAAATTGAAAATAATAGTTACGTGTTAATTTTTATTTTAAAAATTGAAAATAATAAAATTTTAAAAATTGAAAATAAAAATTGAATCGCAATAACTTTTCAACGGAGCGGTATATCTTAAAGATTGGCATATATAATTAATCTACGCTTCAATACCTTTCGTTTGATGTAATAAAAAGTTTAATAATAAAAGTTTAATAATAATTAATAAAAGTTTCTCTGCTTTTGTATCTGCTGAATTTCAACCGAACTGCTGAACTCCAAAAAACTCCATGAACTCACCTTACTCCTTATAAAATTGCGACCCAGAGTGGCCGTCACCTTGGACATGACCGAGGTGGTGTCCATGCGATCCATTGTATGATATTTGGGCTCCGGCATATCGCCAGTAAAACGGAGTATGGTTATCCACAGAGCTTGGGCAGCCAGTTGATCGCCTTGCGTATGCAGCGGCAGCAGGGGATGCTTTAGGGCCTTCTTGGCATACTGATGATTCACATTGCCCTGGAAGTAGGTGGCGGCGAATTTCTGAAACTTGAACTCCGACAGATCCTCCTCATCCTCGGAGATGTGTATGGGCGCAATGATATCCTCCTGGTTAACGCTCTGGGCATGGGGCAGATCATTGAACACCGATGTCTCCCTGCCACCGTGCGGAGTGGGTGCATCGCTACTCGAGTCGGGCAGAAAATCAAACATGGCCTCCACCAGTTTGCCATCGTCCACCGGTTCCTCCTGCTTGCGGGCCGCATCGTTGATAATATTCATTTTGACCTCCACGCGCCGCCGATCTTCCATTTGCTCCTGCAACTCCCGCCGCTCCAGTTCGTGCAACCTGTCCCGGTAATGCTGCTCGGCAATTTCGCGAGCATGTTTATTGCCCCGATGCAGCAGCTCCTGCTCCTCCAGCTTGCGCAACTGCAGAACCTCTGCGAACTGCTTGTGCTCGAGGCGCAGCTTTCGATATCGACGCACGGCAATCATGCGTCGAACATGTGACTGAATCTTGATGACGGCCCACATTTTGTGGCCATACTCTCGCCTCACCAAATAGCCTCTTGCATGGGCTTGGAGGCCAACAATGTGGCCTCGCAGGTGGCGGAAACGATGGGATAGAACGCGGGAACGTATCAGTGCCTGCAGGCGCATATAGCCCACTCGCATGTTCCGGTACCGCTTGCGCTGGGCATAGCCCTTCCAGAATCTCTGAACGGTGACAACAGCGGCTCGTAGACGGAGAAACCGCCTGCGATATACCCAACCACGAATGCTGCGCTGGAGTATGAGAATTTTACGCGTGAGTACACGATCTCTCTCCTGCTCCAAGAACAAATCGTGGGCATCCTTCAGAAAGACCTTCGTGTGACCCAACTGATAGTCGGATTTGCCCAAAACGATTGCACAAATTCGCGAAGTGGCTGCCTGGCAATCGGTGCGATGAGCTGGCGGCACACCGGGTATAAGGAAACGATATCGCTCCACAAATTCTCGGAAACCATGACGTATGGGATAGCCGGCACGCCGAATCCTAATGGTTTCCATCATTCCCGAGTAACGCAACTGACGGCAACACAGTCCCCGGTCGAACATCATCGGTTTCTTCAACTCGTTGGGCTTGATGCAGCGAATAAAAAAGGGCTGGCAACTGCAAAGCGTTTTCATCAGCGCGTCCAGAGATTTTCGAAATTGGGTGGAGAGCGTGGGCGTTCGCTTCCTGGTCTCCGCTCCCATCTCGATATCCTGAGCGAATATTTGACGCAGGAACTTGTTGCCACTCTGGCTAACCAAATGCAGCAAATCCGGACTGAAGGTGTCCCGGTTCTTGTCCAGGAATCCACGCGTATCGTAAAAGACCACGCCGGCAAAGTGATTCAGTCCAAAGCTGGTGTTAATATCCGACTTGGGCTTCAAGTAGTTCTTGTGCGCACCGTGCGTCTTGTGCAATTTGGCCAGCATGGTGGTGTCCGTGCCCTTGGGGAAGCGAGCCTCCTCGTCTATCAAGGCCATAATGTTCAGCTGCTTGATGGCTATCAGATCGAGGGCATCCTGGTTGTCCACGAACTCGATATGCTGCCAGTTGATGGCCTCGTGATTGTACTCCTCCTGCTCCAGCTTGAAAATGTGCTGGACAAAGAACTGCTGTAGGTTTTCGTTGGCATAGTTAATGCAGAACTGCTCGAAGCTGTTCTGATCAAAGTTCTCAAAGCCAAAGATGTCCAGCACACCGATGGCATTGCGCGAAGTGCCGCGAGGCTTAAAAATTGCCGAATTTATCTTTCGCACAATGTGTATAAACAGGCGTCCATAGATTCCCTTGACGAAGGCATCACGCACATCTACAGATTGATCCCGCGACAAGGTGGATACCACAGTCTCGCCATGGGCGAACAGTGTGCGTCGTGTCAAAGCATCGATCAGCGGTTGTATGGGCAATCCCAGTAGCCCAGCCACACGCTCTACATTTATGTGCTCTGGTATTTCGGTGGCATCGAGGTTATCCACCACCGTGGCCTTGTACTTGATATTTCCACAATGCAGCAACGCAGCGAGTAACTTGATAATCTCCCAGATTTCCTGATCGGAGAAGAGCAATACTTTCATTGCGGATCGAATGTCGGAGAATTCGGCAGCATCGTCGCGACCCTCGCAGGTTATGCTGTTGCCACCAGTCAGATATCTAGGTAAATTTTGAATTAATAATCAATTAATTTATAGAATTTAAAAGAAAAATACATACTTGTAATCCGCTGCCATGCCCAGATCAAGACGACTCTTCTCCTCGGACGATAGACCCGCCAAAATGCAATAAAAAACATGATAATTGCGTTCGCTATGATTTTGGGAAACAATGCGCGACTTCTCCAGCAGATATTGTTCAATTTTGGCTCCTTCTATAACGCCATTTGCGCTAAAGTGTATATCTATGTACTTTCCAAACCTGTTACAATATATATATAGTTCTTGAAATATACTCAAATAAATATATAATAATATTTACCTAGATGAATTATCGTTACGTATGGTCTTGGCATTGCCAAAGGCTTCCAGTATGGGATTCGCCTCAAGGATCTGCTGCTCAATCCACGAATGCTTGCCACTGATGGCAGCCAGATATTGCAATATTAGCTTTGTGCTCTCCGTTTTTCCAGCTCCCGACTCGCCAGATATTACGATACACTGATCTTGGCGGTAACGCTTCATGTGCGCATAAGCATTGTCACCGATTGCAAAGATGTGCGGCGGCAGTTCACCAATTTTACGCTCCTTGTAGAGCTTGATCTGGTCGGCCGTGTAAATGGGTAGAATCTGATAGGGATTAACGGCAACCAATATGGAGCCGGTGTATGTCTGAAATGAAAAGATGATAATAACAAGAATTCATTATTATCAATGTTGGTTCTTAAGCAAATCTTTTTTTATATCTAACTAGCGGACCCGGCGAACTTTATCTCGCCCCAACTTCGACTGATTAAAAAAATTAAATTGAGACGTTCCGTTTCTACTTTTACGTACATGTCGAAACAATACTGTTGAACATCGATACGCATAAAAATTCATAGAGCTGACCTTATTCCTATCTTCTCCTAAAAATTTTAGGCTAAAATTTGAATTCAAAATTAGTTGAGAATCAAAAAGAAGT
>VNJY01005311.1:0-23123 GCA_008042715.1 Drosophila bocki | reverse complement strand
CAGATTTTATAATACAAAATAATATTTTTCTAAGTCAAGGAATCATTTCCGACCCCATAAACCATATATATTCTTGATCAGCATCAACAGGGGAATCTTTCTAGACATGTCCGGAAGAAATCGATTTTTTGGCCATTTTTGCGAAATTTGATAAGGGGTTACATCATTAAAATTAGCAAAAATTGTCAAAAATTTTGATTTCTTAAAATTTTTAATTTGGTATGCAGTTTTTTTAAATTTATAAAAACTAACACAAAACTGCTTTCCGAATCGAAATTAATGAATTTTTGGCTTAGTTATGATATATTTTAATTGTTACCTGCAAGGGTATACAAACTTTGGCTGGCCAAAGTTAGCTTTTTTTCTTGTATGTAATAATTTGATTTCTATTGCTCATTTGATATTTTTGTTCATTTCTAAGATAAAGAAAAAAGGATGGTTTTTCAGAACCCATTAGAGTTTATTCAAATATTTCTAATTAACAATTAGGAAAAAGTTACTTTAGTAAACAACTTTCTCTACTTTGATATAGCATAAAAATATGTTGTAAATACACAGAACTGTGCTAGGATCGGATAAAGCATCACACTTGATATTCAGTACCTTGTGAAGAAGCAAACAATTATGCAGTAATACACGCCAGAGTTAATATATGTTTTGTTTATATATTTATACAAAAAGTAGTAAAGCTAGTGCTTATGGTTGATAGCTATAAATACAGGCAGGCGGTCACTCAGTAAATTGAATACGAGAGCTCGTCATGGATTGTGCTTGTGGACATTCGGTAGGGAATACAGTAGACAGCAGACAAAGTCAATAAATAGTGCACAGATATATATATATACAAGAAAGATCAGTAAAGCCATTTTAATTGCATCCCGGGACAGCCGTATCACACGAAGCTACTGCTGGGCTCATCCAGGTAGGCACACCGTGACCCCGCCGCCGCCTCTTCGAGGGCCTTGCGGCCCAGTTCCAGTGGAATTTTGCTCACAAACGTCGCTGCCGACGTAGGGGCTTCTTTGGATGATGCGGGTGACACCTGCTTGCTGGGTGAGAACTTATTGCAATAGTTGCTCGTTGGGTGGGCAACGGCCACGCCCCAGTTGGAGGGCTTGATGGGGAGCACCTTTGGCTTGGGCGGCAGCGGTGGCGGTGCTTTGGCGAATTCCGTTTGGTCCTGCGCCTCGGTAGGCGACTCAGTCTCTTGCTCCTGGTCCACCTTCATGGGCGACACCGGTGGTTGTTGTTGTTGGCTGCGTGTGATGGATAGCCGGGGCGCCGGCTGTGGAAGCTCCGTGGGAGAGGGCGGAACTTTGCCAACGGGGCTAAGGCTGGCGCGCACCTTACGCAGCTTGGACACGGCTGCGCTGAGATTCTCCTTGTTCTTCAGAAAATCGGGCAGATCAAAGTTGATCTCGGTGCCGCGCTGATCCTCCAACCGTGCCAGCTGGGCTCGCTTCAGGCCCTCGAGTAGTTCATCTGTAAAGCAAAAAAAAAACACAAAGTTAGTGGACAGTTCTTAGGCGGAGGCACTGCAAGGCTACCCACCTTGGTGCTCGGCTACTCGCTCCGTCACCTGCAGCTTCACGCCCGCCTTCAGCTTGGCTATAATGGGCTTCTTGGGATCCGCGGCCGCCGTCGCTTGCGTCGCCGCCTCCTCGGACTGCTGACTGCTCGTCGATTTCTTCTTAAGCTTGGGCAGCTTGCTGCCGGGAATGTTGCTGCCGTCGCGCTGCTGACGCCGCATGCGCTCGAACAAGGAGGAGGAAGTCTCCGAGGGTGCTTCGTTGGATTTCATGGAGCACAGGTCGCTGGGGCGCTGCTTTTCACTGCCAGCTAAAGCCGCTGCATCCGCCTTGCTGGCCAACAGCTCGTTGAACACCTTGTTCGTCAGCTCATCCAGCTGGCCCTGCGGTAGCGGCTTCATCGGTTTGCTTTGCTTCGGCGGCACGCTACTGCCGCCGCCTGCCTGAAAATCCGAGTGGAGCAGCACAATGCGCAGTCGCTGGCCATCGGCCATGGTCACCGGCTGATTCAGATCCAGAGGCGCTTGGGTGTCTCTCAGAATCACCTGGACCTGCTCCATCTTGTAGTTGTACTTGTTGAGAATGGGCCGGATCACCTCGTGCAGCTGCTTCTTGGGCTTGCTCTTCACGGAGATCACCTTGGGATCGGGCAGATCCAACTTAAAGGCCACGCGCCGCTCGATGACCACCTCCTTGCCCGCCAGCAGTTGCGATGGCTGCTGCACGTCAATGGACTTGGTGCTACCCTGGAACACGATGTCATAGTAGGGGTACACCAGGTTCCTCTTCTCCAGCAGCCGATCCACCAGCTGTCCCACCGTTTCCCCGGCCCGTGTTTGCACAATAGTGGTGGCACCATCGGTGAGGATCACACGGCACAGCGAGCACACGCTCTCCGCGCTGGCCCCCTGGCCGCCGGCTGCGGTGCCTGCGTCGAACGAGGACAGCGACGAGCGGGAACTGTGCAGGTCGCTGAGGGAGTTCTGTCCGGAGACGAGCTTAAGGGATGCACTGGTGAGCAGGGCGGGCGGTGGTAGCGGTGGCGCCGGCATCAATGTGCTCTGCAGGTCGGCCATTATCTCAGTGCGATCGCGGGACTTACTCCGCGTCTTCCGGTGCCAGGGAAGTAGGCTCTTGCGCCGCCGATCCTCCGCATTGCTGGCCGATTTTTTAAGCTATAGAAATAAGATACAAAATGTTTCACTCATCTCTAGGTGACCATTCGGAGACTTACCTTAGAGGAGGCGGCCATGTGAAAATTCGTCTTGAGAAGCTCATCCAGATCGGATCCACTGTAGGGCAGCGCCAAGCCCTTCTGCTCCGCCTCCACGCAGCTCTTGTAAAGATCGGAGCGGATGAAGCGTTGGTAGCTGTCGAACTTCATCAGGTTAAAGATTTGCTTCTGGGCCGGAGCAAAGATGTCCGGAGCGGCGCCTGCGAGCTTCTCCTCGGTGAGGCTGCGTGCCTGCGAGTCCACGTTGACGGGATCGCTGCTGCTGTTGGCCAGATGCTTAGCAAAGATCTCGCGGGCCAGCAACGCTCGCTCCGCCTCCGATTCGAGCATGCGATAGCGCTCGCAGGCTGTCCAGAAGTAGATATTCTCCGCGGAGAACTCCTTCTTGAGAAACTCGGAGAAGGTCTGCATGCCAGCGGCGTCCTGCAGCATCCGCTCAAAGGAGCCGCCCCAGCTAGTGGGACCGCCATGCTCTTGTGCCGAATCCGCGTTAGCCACGGACACCGTGATGGCTGAGGGCGGGGCGGGGGTGGTCAGGATCTTGGGCACCTGCAGCAGGCTCAGCTGTTGCTGGCTGCGTGTTGACTTCAGATCCGAGTCCAGCATCAGCGTCTTGATATACACATCATTGTCGGAGGCGTTCATTGATGCAGTACGTCTCACCAGGGGCGACGACTGGCCCTGCTGCGGCTGTTGCTGTTGCTTGGCCACCTTGTCGGAGCGTGGCGTGCGGAAGGAAGACTGTCCCCAGGCTCGGCGGAAGGGCGAGGCATTGGCGGGCAGAGCGCGGTTCTGGAAGAAACAAAGAAAATGGTTAGCTATTAGAAATTATTCTATTTCCAGAAAAGGTATGATATATAGAAGCTAAAGTTATGCTATATCATCAAAGATATTGTACAGCAGATAGCCCAAAATTTTTTTTAAATCTCTAACATTAAAGTTCTTTTATTATTCATGAATAACTACTTCAAGATTTAAGAGTGTTTATTGCCCAACAAAAACAGAAACACTAAACTCTTTACGATATGTAGCTGCATTATAAAGAATGCACAGATATAATATTTAAAAGTATCTATAAGGCTCAAATAAGTATTTATAATAAATTTCCAAACTAATACCCACAAATACATTGAGCATTCATTTACAAACCCTTCCATTTGTTTCAATTAAAACCAAGTCATTCCAAGTGCAAGTGCCCAACGAGATGGAGGATAAAGATGTCGATTCATGGACAATTTACAACTACAAATTGCGGGCACCCAGAGTCCGGCATGTCATTATCATGGTCAGAAGACGGGCACGATAAACTTTTGAACTCCTCAAGTTAGCTTATACATTTGTTTGTGTGACGCACATGGTGGCTCCCCTCCAGAACTTTCCTATTCCCCATTGGGAGTTGAGTCCCTTGTGCTTATGATGATGATTGTGATAATGGTATGGTGATGGTGGTGGTTCTCCAAGCTGCCTTTTATTCCCCTCGGCTTAGTGCACTTGTTGGAAACACGATAATCGCTGCTCAAACAGACGGAGAGTCTTCTCTATCTCTATTCCCAGAGTGATCATTGTGTATTTGTGCATTTCCCACCGACTGTTCGTTTAACGACAGCTTTTGTGCGCCATCCCCCCCTGTTTGCGGGAGATTAATGAATTCCAGTCCCAAACTCTACTAGACCCATCATTCTATTCAGATCTCGGGTTTCGCAGAAACCATAACTCACTCACTCCCCGGCTCAAACATACGAAAAAGCATTCGTTTTGTCGGCTGGCGATGATCGTTATAGATAAAAGAGAAATTTTAAACATTTCCGGTCGGCTTTAGCTTACTTTGTATGAGTCTTCACGAACCTCAAAAGGGGAAAAGCAATTTTCAGTTATTTCTGTTCATTAATAGAAACCAATTTGTATCGAGAGCTGGGCTCAAGTTCGTTTATGAAGAGCTTCGCCGACGCACGCTGCCAATCGAGCGGGTAGAAAAAATGTTATAAAGGCACTTACGTCAATACATAAATGAATAAGTCCTTACAGAATCACAAGAAAGGGCAATTTCATCATCAGAAGAAATTTCCACAAGCCCGTGACGCCATAAGTGAACAAAAATATAGGGAAATATACATATATGCCATGGACTGAGATAAGCCTTCGACGAAGACTTTTTATCACTCTGAGGAAAAGCAAATTAAATATGTGGGTCAAAAGGCATAAAACACTCTGAAACTACTTAAGCTGCACTCGGGTTTGACTTTGTTTTTCTCCGAAGAGGGGGCTCAAATTTTTCAAAATTCTCTTTTGCAAAGAAAAAAAAAAAGACCAAAGCGCGACAAACAGACTGACAAACACTCATCGGAATCAACGAGTAAGAGCTGCGAGCCGAACATACATAAATCAACGCTGATTGCCAAACAATGGCTGGGTGCAAGGGGTATCCAGTCATAAGTAGGAAGTGAGCAATTTGCCAAAGAAAATAATTAAAATAAATAAACGCTGGCTAATTCGCAGATTGTTGACTCCCAGAGACCGAAAGTCAACTGTGAATTAGACGAGACCCAAGGCTATACGAAGTAAACTACGTCAGAATGAACCCCATTTAAATTTAGCCACTGAAAAATCACAAAGTAAAGGAAAAAATTGGAAAAAGAAGCAGCCGCTACTGCAACATCCACTCCGTTCCATTCACTGGACAGATGTTGAGTTAGGGGAGGGGAGAGCATATTTCTTCGCTTCAGTGGGCACTGACTTGGACATTTTCCGGTGCCTCTGCTGGTGAGTACATTCACATCCACGTCCATATCCCCATATCTACACTCCCATTTACATCGCCGCCGTGGATCGCGCTCTCTTTTCTTCTCTCCGAATTAAAATCATCATTTTACACCGAGAAATTAATGATTTTAACTTCAATTTGCTGGACTTAGTAGAATCTGATATAGTAATACAATTTGGGATGATGTTTGTTAATTGTTATACATATATCCTATTACTAAGGAAACACTACAAAAAGTGTCTATAAGAAATAAACATATTCGTTGGTAGCCACTTCTTCCAGCTTGGTGTCTTGTAATATTTATTTCCCGTGTAGCCATGGACTCGGCCTAACTCTCTGTTTCAACTCTCTCTAGCCGAGTGCCAAGTCATTGGGCTGAGTTTGCACTTTGTGGCGGCGGAGAGCAGAAACCTCACAGAGTCACACGAGTAAATTATCCACAGTGGTTTTCGGCTCGGGTTACCACTCTGCCAAGCTTATCCACATTACAATTTCTCCGCTGGCACTGCCCGATCGGCAACCTGTCGCCATCTGGGGTGGCACCTAATTAGCAGTGCTCCGGTAATTGGAGTCTGGAGCCGATGAAGCCGGTGCAACCGCAACAGGCAAATATTTGACGCTCCGCTGAACTTGATGAAACATCAAGTTCCATCGAAGGGTTTCGCTGTAGGAGTTCGCTTCGCCAAAAGCTCCCTCATATCGAGCGCCGAGAACATCACGAAGTCTCGTTTGGAAGCGAAACCCACCCGTAATCCATATATTGGTATGAGCAAATATCACGCATATCTGTTTCTTGAGAAATACTCATCGCGCGATAAACAGAGTGTACACTTTAAGTGAATTCAGGGTGGGCAATGGGAAGTATGATATCAAATATGACGAAGATGTTTTCGGGGGAGCCGCCATTTAGAGACTCAAAATATCTGTTGCCGCCTAGCAGTTCCCCGAAGTGTGCCAGGAATTCAGGGAATTGCTGATAAATCATAAACAGCCCTTATATTTGTGAGTGTTTTTCTGTATCTATGCAGCTGCGGGCAAAAACCTCTTCGTAAACAAATTACTAATCATCTTCTAAAAAGATATGATACCAATCCAATTCAATAATATTCTTATGACCTCCACTGTATGTGGTTATGAGTGTACTGAACAATCGACTCCATACATATGCCATATTTTTTAAATTCAATGAAATCGAATCTTATCTAAGGAAAGGCCGCATACTATGGCGTATTCTTGATTATGGATTGGAAATAAGAATTGAAAAATGGGCGTCTTTGGGGGTGGACCATGCGAGAGGAAAGGAAGAAGAGGTATAAAAGATTTAACTCGTTAGGAATGCAAATGATAAACTAACCATAACCGTGATTTAGCCAGAACCTACCCGGCTTGCCAGCTGCAGATTCTCGCGATTTAACAATACAACTTTTATTTTTGTCTAAATTCTGGAGTTTAAATGAGTTTTTTTTTTTGCGTCTTTTGCCAAAGGTGTGTGTGCGTGTGTGTTGCGTGGGCAATGCAATGGCAGAAAGCGAAAACGTGCCGCTTTTGTCAACTCGCTTTGGCGCTTACTTTAATTTTCTCTGGCTTTATTCGCACTCGAATTCACTTCTGTTCAGCACTCCGCACTTCGCTCTTTGCCCCGGGGCTTTATATAATTGCTTTATTTCACTAGCGAGCGAGCAATAGTAGTAACTCGGTGTTTCGCGGAAAAAGAAATCCCCGAGAGCCGCGTACCAGCCGCTTCAACGCTAAAAGTATCTTTGGGATGTGGACTGAAATCTTTACATTATCGTTAGCTCGAACGCCAGATACAATATACAAAGATACGAGCAAGAGAGCGCCAAAGAGCGGGAGAGAGAGTAAGCCAGCAAGGGAGAGTGCATTCGAAATTGAGCGATCCACAGTGGGCTAACTGAGGACAAGAGTCAACAAAATCAACTAAGATAAAAATAAAGTTACCTATTAATTTTGAACTAAACAATTTTATTTTAAAATAATATTTGTAAGTCAGGGTGTTTCGTATTCCGATACACAAATTTGAGAGAGTTGGAGTAATTAATTTTTTGAATGAAATTCAAGAGTTTTCTATAAACGGTAAGGTTGACTATTCTTTAAAAATGTATTTTAACTTTAATTTTCTAAATCGACTCCACTGTGTGATCGTAGCCCCACAACAGCTGGTTCAACGTTTGGGGCTCTCTGGTTTTCGAAATTCGAAATCGACTCCGTCTGTGCCTGTGTGTGTTTGCTTACTCATTCTCAATGAGAGTGCCTTTTGTTCGTATATCACTCTTTGTTGCTGCTGCTATTAATGTTTTTATTGTTGTTGCCTTTGCCTATTTGCCCGACACCGGCTGCTGCCTGGCATTTGCTTTTGTTGTTTGCATTGCTGCTCATGAATGAACCGCACACACACACATTCAAAGTAAACCGTGTGTGCACAGCATGTTGTGGGAGTGTTGCCTCACTCTCCATCACTCGCTCCCTCTCTCGGCGAGTGACGCATTGTTTTTGCTTGTTAATTAAATGCCATTTTGGTTTTGGCCAATTAATTAAGCTGCTTGGCGCATTTTTGCACATTCAACACAAATGCCCATTTAAGTAGGCAATGGCAAAACGGCTTAATGAGCCTGGGTGCGCAAAAAAAAAGTGCCGCCGAGTAAATAAATTGCTCTATTTTTAGCCAAAAACGCTGGCAAATAAATTAAGCGATCTCCCTTAGCGAGCGATGTAAACAAAGAGAACCAGACAATTGGAATAATTAAAATGCCAAGCAAAGGCAAACTGGAATGCGGGCGGCAGCTGCTTTGTTGTTGTTCATCTTGCGATTCCGCCACTGCTTTTGCTGCTTCCCTCTATTGCTTTTACTGCCTTTGCTGCGCATTTGGTTGATAAATTAAGCAATTTGCAGATATCTAGTGGCAGGAAGGGGCGGTGGGCGATTGGAAGCGCAAAGAACGCGTGGATACGGATACCCCCAACTGTGGCCAGTTTCCAGATCATGTGAGCGCAATGGAAAACTCTCGATTTTTTGCACCGCGTGCGCGTTTTTGTCTATAATTTCACTGTTATTTATGATTTGTTTAGTTAAAATAGATGGCAAAAAAAAAGGGAACGATATTTTTCCACATTTTACGCACTTTGCTCTGGCTTTTCTCTACGCTTTGTGCGTGAGCTACATACAGTAGCTATGATAAGTGTATAATTTCGAATAATCTGATCTGTTCCGTTCCCGAAACCCACGAAATGCAAAAACCACCGAGCATTTTACATTGGTGGATTACAGTAAAACTTCACTAAGTAAGATTTTAGAAATTTATAGCAATAACTATATTTTTCTCAATATTTGGACTGATAGATAGTTTAGAATATTAGATTATTGCTTAATTTTCAGTAAAGGATTGTCTTTTTATAGAAGCAAAAAAATCCAACAGAAGTTTGACTGTGTTGTATTTTTTTGAGCAATTGCGGCTCGCTGTGAATTAAATTAAATATCCGGCATGCCGCTTGTTTGTCTTGGTTCTT
Organism: Drosophila bocki; assembly: GCA_008042715.1. Classification (NCBI taxonomy): domain Eukaryota; kingdom Metazoa; phylum Arthropoda; class Insecta; order Diptera; family Drosophilidae; genus Drosophila; species Drosophila bocki. The sequence continues at coordinate 14,074 of VNJY01005311.1, read as the reverse complement.
TTCGTTTTTCGTTAATTTTATGGGAGCTAATGCGGGTCATATGCGTTCCAAATATGCTCTTCAGGCGGAAGATATATGTACAGGAATCCTACGGATGTGTAGCTTAAATTTTTACAATGCCCACAATCGTTTTACGACTTTTATACGGCACATGTGGGCAAGCCGAAAGGAATATTTACTTAATTTCTTTATTGATGAATGAAGATGGTAAATAGCGTAAGCAGCGTGGGCTATTTTCCCACTTGGCAACCATAAGCCGCTGGGCAATAAATGGGGGGATGGAGACGGAGGCCAGTGGTTCCCCAATGGGTCGCCAATGGGGCTCATTGAAAAGTGAAATGCGCCACGCGCCGCCCATACAAATGCGACAATTAGAAAGTCATTATGGCGGGCAACTGATGTCCCGATTAGGAATTAGACGCGACATCTTCACCTGACACTTTGCATACCAAAGGTAATGGGTGAAGTGAAGTGTTTTTGTCTATTTATCACTGAGTTACACTTTCTGCAAGATGTAGTCTCTTTGTGAATGGTGATTGTGTATCAGAAGTGATCTTCCTCAATTAGTGACCTAATCCTGCGCAGAACCAGGGTCTAACACGAAATCAATAATTGATTTACGGCATTACAAACAAACGCATTTTATTGGACTATAAACTATAATCCAATCTAGACCTAGAATGCATCGAGCGATGGCTAGATAAACATTCGACGATCACTGGGGGTTCTCTGGGGGGATTCATCAGAAGCCAGGTGCCGCCATACGGAACCCTCGACGGATTGCGCGGATTCGTATTAATGGGAAGTGATTGACGACGACTCGGGCATAAATAAACAGCTTCCAGTGAAAAAATATGAAGAGTTGGCGTAAACAAATTCGGAAGTGAGGGGAACAGAGATCAGGGAATGAATTGCTGGGGCAAATCACCTTGGCGCCAGCTGGGCAGGAGCACTCAGCTAATTATATTGGCTTGAGGCGTTAGAAATGGATAAGTATTTCACGGAAATCATCTAAAACGGGCACCAAAAACTAAGATTCAGTATTATTTTTAAACATATTTTTATTCAAGTTCTCTCAAAATCATTTAAAAATTTCTATCCTTTTAAAATAATTATATAAAAAAATACCCCACAGCGAAAAGAAAAGAATTCCAGAAGTACACGCTTCTCTTTTTATTTTTACTGTTTATAATTTGGTGCGTTTAAATAAATACTAAACAAAAATACAATAGAAAATTTGGATATATTAGTTTGGTCGAATATTAAGAAACTATAAACACTTGAATCTATATCTAACCTAAGGAATGTTGAATTAGAAACCTACATTTTCTAAATTAAATTTAGTCTTAAGCCATAAAATACAGTCTTAATGAGTGCCCTCTAGCTGAAATTCGTGAACATTATCCACCACTAAGTACCACCGTAGCCGCATTAATTGGTTTGAGTGTACGCTTAGCGAACATTCCATTCTCTCGGAACAAGAGGTGAGGCTGGGATCTAAAAGTGACTCACGCGTATGACGTTGGTGGCATCGCGAAGTGGCGGCGGCTTGCTGAAATCCATCTGCTGCACTGCATCTGGATCGCTGAGGGATCGTCGCAGAGTGGTGACCGAGGCACGTTTGGCGTGGAAGGAACCCCGCAGGAAGCGCGCAAACTCGCAGGCTGCGTTCCGTCCAGCCCGACAGACCGCCCGCGGCGGCGTCACCTTGAAGCTGGGCAGCAGGGGGGCGTGCATTTCGAAGGAGGAGTCCGGAGAGAGGTTCCGGCTATTGGAGCTGCCAGACTGGGAGGTCAGGTTGGAGCTAGCCGAGCTGATGCCGTCGTCGTGCTCCTCCTCCTCATCCTCAGAGCTCGTAGCTGCCTCTCTCGCAGCACCCACGTCCAGTGGGCGACAGCCCAACTGCTCCGGATCCTGACAATTGGTCACGCGGATTAGTACTGGTGAATCGGCTCGGGTTTCCTCCGGCTCCGGCTCACTGAGCTTTCGACTGTCACTGCGCCGTTTGGTTGCCGAACTTAAGAACTGCAGCACCCGGGAGGCACTGCGGCAGCTGCGTCGCTCCGCCTGGACACGAGCCATGGCCAAAGGTGGCGGCATCAGGTCCTCCGCCTCGGCACATCGCCTGGGCAGCAGGTTGTCAGACTTCTCCTCCTTCTTGACGGGTTCCGGGCGAACACTGATCTGCGGCGAGGCACTGCGTCGGCCACTGGCATTCTGGTAGAACTCCCTGGCCTTGCGGCAGATGTATGGGGAGCTCATCTTGGACTTGGCCTTGGGCGTGCTTGCCTGCCGCTCCTCAAACTCTCGCACGAACCGCGCCAGGTTCTCGCGGTCCAGCTCGGTGAGGCAGCGATGGCGCACGTGCTTGGGGGTAGAGCCCGCCGACGATCCTGGCTGGATGCGCTTGATCTCGAAGCTGCTGTCGAAGGTGCCGGAGTCGTTCAGCTGGCTCAGTGACTGGACGAAACGCTCCACCATGCTGGCGATGCTGTCGCCGCTCTGGGAACTCGGGATTTGGTGTTGATGGGCCTTGGTTACGGGTATTCTGGAACCACTGCCTCTGTTGGTGGGATTGTTCATGACGCGCACTTGCCTAAATGGGTTTGATTTGGTTATTACAATTAGCACTTGGCTAGGCACACACACTGAGCAATCGAAATGTAAAGTTCTGGCGAAGATCGTCGTGTCTCCGCAATGTGTTTTAGCCACGTTCGCGCCGCTCGACTGTTCGCGTTCGACTGAATTTTCCGGGCCAAATGGCCGAGCTAAGGTAAACTTTTCACGCACTCACACCAGCAGCGTGAAAATGCAAAGGGGGAAAAGCTATGCAAATTGAAGAGAACACATCTCTGGGACGCCTGCGCGCACTCGAGACCCAGACGGCAGACACCAGACCTCGATGTTGAGTAAGCACTTTGCCATTTCCCTGCGGATAGCTGCTTTCTTCGGAGGCGACTGGAAGACGTGTGATTCGCATACCGAATAACTAAAGACTGGAGACACTGACGGAAATTGTCACTTCAGTGATGCGTCACTTAATGGGTCTCTGGCTCCTCCATAAGGAGGTGCCAGCAGCTCGTTTACGCAATCGCAGTGTGTGGGATCAAAAGGCAACTCACGATCACCAAAAATGTATATGAAGAAACCTCATAATCCAAACAAAAGAGAGAGAGAGACAAAACGAAATGCTTAAATTATGTTTACGGGCGTAATATTTAGAACACAACTAATGGGGCGCCCATAAAAAGAGCTCTTTACTCGCTTCCCCCGTATCTGGCATCTGGCATTATACTTATACCGCGACTAAAGTCAACAACAAACTCTCTTATCAATATTTGAGTATCAAAAATAGCTGAAAGTTGCCGTGTAAACATGAGAAAGAAAAGTGTGACTGCGCAATATGAACCAAGAACTTAATAGCTCTGACCCAAATGGAGAAAATAAATGTATCGGCGTAACCAGAAGAGCCAGAAGACACCCGAGAATCGTGACCACTCATGGCTGCCTTATCGCGTTGAGGGTCTTAAGGGTAAAGTGAATTCCACGTTCATATGCAACCCGCGTCAATGAGAATCACTCACTTGGGTGTTTCTACGGTCACGTTAGAATTATGCTTTTTCAGATCTGGATACAGTGAAGAAAAAAGAATCGTAGACTCAATGTATAATGAAGAATTATGTTTCATTTGTATAAATTGAGAGTTCAGTTCAGAACTGCTGATAATAGTATATCAAAATAATATATTTTTAAATAATGAGTTAAGCTTGGGTTTACTTTATAGGTCATACGATGATCTCTGTATTTATTTTAGAAAATGATTTATAATGATTTTTTAATCGTGAACCATTTTTTCCCCTGTACTTTAAGGAGTGACTAACTATTAACACAAATCGAATGAATTACGAAGGCCTCAATGACGACAACCGATAGATCAAAGTGATTTCCCGTATTGCGCGTCTCATTGTTTTTCGCCACGAACTGCGTGTGACATCATTAGGCGATTATAAACAAATCGAACGAGATGAAAATACATATATCCCCTGGGAAAGTGATTAAATTGGCATTATTTGCGAAATTCGGGGAAATTCCACAGAAATCACAGCAAGTGTAATAAATCTGGAGAGCTGTCTGGAGGCTATTCCATTGAATGGGTCAAAATCGGAATATTTGTTCCTCCTCCTGACTATTTTTGGCATTTAAGTGGAAGTAGCCACCGGCAGCGATTTTTCTGTGGTCGATTTTTAAGTGGAATAATTTTCTGGGCTCGTTTACACCAAAACCAAATAAATAAGACACTTGTGGGCCGATTTTTTAAGGGGATTCTTTGGCAACAGTCGAGGGAACAGACGAACAGCGCGGCAGACGATTAATTCCGTATAAAACTTTGCGTTTTTATTGCACAGTTTGGTATTTAGATGGTAATTTCATTTCGAATGACTCGCTCGCAGCACTTGAAAAGTTCGCGGGAAAAGTTTATAAAAACATTCAGGCACGCCCCCGCGAACTTATCAATCAAATTAGTCTGGTGGGGAAATACCGCAGCAGAGGCAATCGAATCATTTTTGGCCAGTATCATTTTTGCTGTTTTAAGTCGCTAGCGTTTCGCAGGCGATTCGTGGGCGATTTTATGCTGCGCGTTTTCGCGTTTTACGCGTTTTTAGCAATGACGTCGCTTTGGGATTTCATTTGTTTGATTATTTTGCATATCAAGGCAATGGAAATGGAATGTGTTTGTGCAGTGGAATTCGCGCAATCGGAGAAAACATTTCCATGTTTTTCTCATTTCTTTTTTTTTTCCAGCATCTATGTTTGTATATTATTTAGCACGTTCTATTTCTGGTGGCCGTCAAAAGTTCAATTGACTGCTGTTTTTATTTCCCCAGCCAATATTTGATGCTCTTCGGTGCGAGCGATGAGGTGAGTGCGAGATTCTTCGTTTCAGGGGGCGTTGATGGATCGCTTCTGGACGTACACAATAATTTGGTTCTAGGTCCAGGTGATTAACCCGGTTAAAGGTGTTTCACGGAGTTCACGTTCTGTTTATTCGGCTAATTTTGCCTTTTTACTTTGTGTTTCGGCGGCTCTCAGGTGTTTTAAATACACGTTGTGATCGTATGAACTGCGCTCGATGACTGACTCACTCGCGGTATGTGAGCGACGTTCGCAGCTCCGATCGCTGTTAACCTGGCTCAAATCGAAGGCAACGACAGCTACAACAACACGTTACCAATGGCAGCAGAAACAGCACCGGGCAGCTGAAACGGCGGCCACAACGCAGCTGTTGAGGGAGCTCGAAGGGTGTGCGAGTGCGAGAAAAAGAGAGCGCATGCGCGCGGTTTACAAGCGTTTTCTGACGTTGCCGCTTTCGCTGTTCTCGTTACAGTGCAGCCTCTGTACAGCGAAATATTTTTATAAAGAAACATGACTCTAAAATAATATATTTAAATTTTTTTTCGTTATTTCAAAAGAAATTCGAACATAATAAGAAAGTAAGTAACTTTGAAAAGTCAAAGCTTGTTTTGCAATTGGATTGAAGGGCTACACATTAAATTAATCACTCATAACTAAGCCAAAAATGCATTGATTTCAATTCGAAAAGATTTTCAATGCTAATTTCTAGGTTAATAAGTCTGCATACTGCATTTAAAATTTTTTATAACTAAATTTCTTTCCTATTTTAACCCCTTGCAGACATGGCTAAATCGACTCGGCTGCTGATCAAGAATATATGATTTACAGAGTCGGAAATGCGACCTGCGTTCGGCCTTCTGACTAAACTAATAATACCCTGCTAGGGATAAATGTTTCATTAAAAAGTAAATACAGTAAGGAAACAAGCCCTATTAGGCGGCATTCACTGTAACGCTGGTTGTTGTTTTTGCTGCTGGCCAGTTAGTCATTTAGTGAGCACTAAAACCTGAACATAAAGCCCGAAGACAGGGTGGAAAATGAACAGCCGAGTCAGGTGTTTTCCATGCACTTGCTGAATGCATAAATTTTAAACTGCAGTTAATTTTGTATAATGTTTCTGTACCCTGTAATGAACGATATCTAGGCATTGAGTCACTGCCGTGGCCAATCCTAAAAATCGTATACGATTACATTAGTTACTAATGTTATAAAAGTTCTAATTATAGAGCTAGTACGTCATAAAAATACTGGAAGAGAACCATATTAAACTGAATGTCTGGAATTTTTTGTGCGAATTTGTAATTTTCCGTCTTTAAAATGACTTAAATTTTTATATTCACATTAATGGTTATTGATTTACGCATAAATTTAACAGCATCAAAATATATAACAATCTTGTTATAGTATGATCGTCGTTCAAACTTAATCCGAAGGATATTGCCCAAATAAATAAAAATGCTTTGCTAATATTTACGAATATAGTTAAATAAAAAAGTATTTTTAAACGGGTTTACTTTTTAACTTATTCATAATTCCGCTTAAAGGCCTATTGACTTTATTAACTGCATGGGAATACCGCAAGATCTGGAGTCAGTCATCCGTCGGGTATCATGTGATCGCCCAAGGGCCCTTTTGGCCTGATCTTTTTCTGCAGTCCGCGGCGGGGTTTTTCAGACAACTGCTTTCGGCTATATTAATTGGCAGGTTACGTGCCTGGAGCGCAAGGTGTTTATTATTAGCAGCGTTTCTGACGTACTTCGGACCGGCAGCCCCATTCACTGCTCTTATTTGCTCTTTTTTTTTTCGCTGCTATCAAAACATGGGTCCCAAAAACAAAAGCAATCACACAGTCGGTTATGTTGAGCCAGCTAAATATAATGCATTTTAAAAATAAATATTCTGTTTTGTCAGTAGCGTTGAGGCTCTGGCATTTGGCCCTGGGGTAGAGGTACTGATAAGCCACTGATGATAATTGCAGCTACATATGTGACTTTAGACTATCTGACAGATACATTAGGTTAACCATTTGTAGCTCTAAGGTTTTTCCATTCCCACGTGGGTCATACGGCAAATACGTTACAAGTTTCTAGGCCTTGGTAACAGAAGTCGCAGACAGAGGCCGCTTCGTGGCTAACTGCTCCACAAAAACAACAACTTGAATTACCCAAACCGCTGCCAGATAGCCAAAGTCAAGCGTTCAAGCCGAGCCCATTTCCCATGACGATCCGCTTGGCCAGGAGGGAAGCCGAGTAACGTTCGCTTGGCAGGTTATCCTCCCTCTTCATTTCCTTAATTTCCTTCATTGTCGACTGCAGCACGAGGGTTGTTTCCTTTTGCACCTGTGACGGCATGTGCCACTCCACCTTGAAGCAAGGGAAACCGCGCAGGTTGTGCCGCCAAAATGCCGTCAGAGCGGAGTCAACCTGTTGGAACAGCCGGCCAACTATGTCCCGGATTGCGTGCCAGCAAAGACCAGAAATAAGTCAAGTCACCGCGGAGCGGTATGGGGTCAAAAGGGCACCTGACACTGGCTCACCCATTAGTCAATTGCTTGTTATCGTGGTGGAAATCTCAAAAATTAAACACGCCACAAGCGAATTCATACAGTTAACTAGTTTTAATGAAATTTTATTAATTTAATTTACCCTTAAATGGTTCTGGCATATGCCAGCAGGTGGTTTTCAGATAAACCTATGATTGATCGACTTATTAAAGTAATGTCAGCATGTTCGATATTAATAGATGTTAATTAATTAACTTGACATTAACCAATATAAATATTTGTCCGATAAAGGTGTATGTGCTCAATTTCTACAAAGAACTCCGAAGTATAATACTTCAAGAAGTCTTCTAGCACAGTCTGCTTTAGCTTTTGGTTGGTGTAATCAGGATTGTTTAATTAACACTTGTCCAGGTGTCACCATATACTGAGATTGTGGACAAAGGAGGCACTGTTCGCCGATTACGACCATGAGAAAGCAACTAGTGCATGCTATCAAAGGTGCAAGAACGTGCTGAAATAAATAAACACATGAAAGCCTACTACGAACATTCAACAGAGATTACTAATTTCAAATACCTTATGTACATAGGTATAGTCCCCAGAAACACTGTAGAAAAATCACCGTTGACGTGGTGAGTAGGATAAGGAGCCCTGCGATAACTGGATGAATAGGTTGCAAGTCAGCCGGGCATAAAGCTAAGCTAATAGCAACTGACACAATGAGTAACATATTCCAAAAATGGAGCTTTGAAATCACTCTAATTACTGGTTACAGCCCGAAAGGTCAATCTCGCCTGACAAGTTCATCCGAGGAGTTCGGGGGAGTAGTCAGCGTAATCGATCAGCGGCAAAACAACGATAAGTGTGAGATATATCCACATGCTGTCAGCTTACCGGGCTCTCCTCCGAGTACAGGCCACAAACGAGTTCTCGAAATGACATTTTTGCATTGAGCTGGCTTTTGCTTGACTGTTTGTTTGGCTTTTTGTTGTTAATTTTTTTTTTTTTTTGTTTCACAATTGAACTTGCAATTCGCCGTACACGTTTTGTCTGTCAGACTTTGTTCCTTCGTTTTTCTTGTTTTATCGTAATGAGAATTTATATATTTTTATTTCAGTCACAACTGCTGAGCGGGCTCCTTGAACTGGCGATGAACCCTTTATGGAGCAGCTTTTCGCGACGGTAATTTTATTTATTTGTAATTTCCACGCACGAAGTAAACAATCGCTGTACAGCGAAAGTGAAACCGCAACGGGCGACCAAATCGTACAGAATCGCGTGTTTGTCAAATCGAAAATCAAACTGAATTACTGAGAACCGACGAAAACATCGGGGATTCGGATCGGGAATGGGAATTCGAATCGGCAGATTGGGGACCGGCGGCGGCGGGAGGAGCGAAAAGGTCAGCAGACGTCGACGCCATTAATTGCTTTAGATTGAATTAAGCTCGCTGTCCCAGGAGGCGTCGACGCAGCTGCTCTGATGCGGCTCCAGTCGTCGTGACCTACGCCTATGACGTCATTGGAGCAAAGCACTCTATTTTTAGCCGGCGATTTCCGCTCTTATCACACATGACGCGCTCCCCAGACAATACCGATCGGAGCCGAGTTGTAATGGCTGTAAAGGAAACCGTAACAGCGAACAGTACAAAGACCGGAAAAATGCCCCACCTATTGCCAAAAGCGTCACTTTGGCTACTGAAACTCCGGACGAACCAAGGCCCGGCAAACGAATGACAAAGGAAAGGCCGATATATGGCCACCGGGACTCGGAGAGCATGCGAGAGTTCTGGTCGCTTATCTTCGTGGCCCGGAGAGTGGAAAGGAGCGGAGCGGGGCGATAAGCTCCGAGAACCCAGATAACTTTTAGCGGCGTCCAGGTAAACAGATTTTCGCCTGCGCACAGGAACGGTTCAACAAGGTAAGAGGGTTTGAAAAAAAAAAAACGTTGTGTAGAAGTTACCATAAATATTATGGAATAATGTTGAGTATAAACCATTGACTTCTTTAGAAACATTTAAAAATCGAAGAAACTAATATTAATATTTCAAGTGAATGCTGGAAAAAAATCGTATAAAATAATGCTTTAGCTTTCCCAGAATGTGAATAACGCAAATAATTAAAAATAAAAAGCAATAAATTACATTATATAACTAGTAAAAATAACCATGAAAAATATTTCCAAAGAATATCACTCACCCCAAGATCCGGTTCACTATTCGTAGCTTCCAAAAGGCAATGCGTAGACGATGACGCCGATAGACTGGCTGGTTCCCTGTGAGATTTGTGCAAGTTCTGCAGACTGGCCCACGTATCCATGGCCTGATCGATGCAGTTAACACTGGCCGACGACGACTGGACATTGTCGATGGCCTCGAATCCCAGGGAGTGACGCGAACCAGGTTGGCCAAAGACCTGGGCACTCAGCTTGTGCGGAGTTGATGAAGCCTCCAAGATCAAGGATCTGCGTATCTTTCGGGGCACACAAGCTGGATGCGCAAAGGTGTGCGCCTCATCCAGAGAAGGGGCAGCCGAGTGCAGTGAGATGTCGTCCATGGAGGCCACTGCGCCCAGTGCTCGCGGCGAATCGTCCACGAATAGGTTCAACACATCGTCACAAGAGCGGGTGGACGTGAGGTTCGTGGCCGGACTTTTAATGAGATTGAAACTGGCCAGGAGATTGGGCCGACGCAGCGAAGAGCTTCCTGGCGGCGACTTTGGATGGCCCGATGGATCGGGCATGGCCCGCACAGTCAGTCGGTTGTCCGGGATCCCCACAATGCCCAAAGGCCGCGCTGGCGCTGGGTGGGCTGGCAGGCCGGCATGTGCTGCTCCCGCTTCGGCACCCAGGAAATCCACAACCAGAATGCGATCCGAAATATTGGTGCAATCGTTGTTGAAGCCAATGCCCGAATCGGAGTTTGAGGTGGTGGTGGATATCTCGCTATGGTTCGAGGGCTGCGGCGAGTGAGCAGCGGCTCCGGCGACTCCAGCTCCAGCCTCGAAGTCCGCCTGATGGCTGCGACTGGCCGGCGGCAAAATGCGCATGGTATACATGCTGCGGACCAGGTTTACCACGTACTCCGAGTTGTTAGGAAACTCAAGGCATAAATTGGAGATGGGGTCCCGGGTGCACTGGAGCCGGAACTCGTGTGCCCGCTGCAGGTGCTGGGCATGCTCAATCAGCTTTGTATCGATGACAAACACGTGGCAGCTGTGCGAGATGCTGATGTGGCCAGATGCACAGGCTCCACTGCCTACACTAGGCTCGTACTCCTCCTCGATCTGGGTGTTGTGCACGGCGCTGGTCACCAAGCCAAAGAACCGATTCTCGCTCTCCGACGAGGAGCTAACGTAGTTCAATCTCGCCGAGGAGTACGTGGCCAGGACTCCACCGCCGGCACTTTGCAGGCTCAGGCTGTCCGGGGTGATGCACATGAGGACTATGGTGGGTTGTCGCTTCTCCTGGCGCAGCTTGCGGATGCAGGAACGCACTGTCTGTAGCTTGGAGCTATGCGAAATCTGTTTGGGCATCTCGATGGTACCCAAATATCCCACAATAACGCGGTACTCCAAAGCAGCGCTGCCCACCGCCCGCACCATGGCGCTGACATTAGCCACGTCGGCCGCCTTGGACAGACTGGCCACCAGCGGGGCATCCTCCAGCACCGGTCTAAGGGTCAGATGATCCGGAGATGGCTTTGGACTTGGCTCCACTGCCTCCGGCAGAGGCAGTTTCTTCTGCGGCGAGTTACGCAGCCTATGCAGCTTGGCCTTGTGATGAAGAAAGCGCGGTTTGTGCCTCAGGCTGGCGGCCAGCAGTTGACCCCTTAGCGTGGCGTTGGCGTTCTCCTCATCCGAGCTATCCGAGTAATAGTTCTCGGCGATCTGCATCCGGATGCTGCCGAAGGAGTTGCCTATCAGCTGCACCACGGTTTCGTGTGGCAGCTTGGAGACGTTGAGGCCGTTTACGGAGATGAGAAAGTCACCGGAACGCAGCCCGGCCTGCTCCGCGGGCGAGCTGCTGATTATGCAGGACAGCCGGCAAGGCTGCTGTCCGGAGATGGTAAACCCGAAGCCGTTGTAGCCCCTGCGAACCTCGACGGTGCGGATGCCATTGTAGTTGTAATTGGGCCGCTTCTTGCGCCGCCGCTGCTGCTGCTGCTGGGTGTTTGAATTGGACGCTGTAGCGGCGGGGGCCGTTGGTCCGGTGGCAGCTGCTGGCGAAGAGTCTATCGACAATCCCGCTGCTCCACCTCCTGCGGCGACAGCGGACGGAGAAACGCCGCCAGTTATGGGCAACGGCGGATGATGATGATGCATGGCGCTCACTGGGACGGTGAAAAAGAAACTAGAAGCAGATCGTGGCACACATCTGGCGATACCGCCGTACCGTACGCACCTTTCTCATGGATCCAGTCTGCTGCTGAGGCTGCTTTCGGGGAATGGAATGCCGTTTCAGTTGCTGCCCCTTTTTCGGATTTGGATGCTGCACGTCGGCCCTCTCGCTCGCACCTGCGGATCGCCTATGCCAACTATGTAATCAATGGCAGGCACACACACACAATCACGCGCGCCTAGAGTGGCAGGCGTATTTTGTTACACTTCTCAAGGCCGTTAGATATCCCTTTACCAGATTGTACTTGGGTTCAAGGTCATTATAACACTGTTAAAAAGTCTGCACTGGTTAGTTAAAGCGTCTTTGTGGCCATTAATTTGTTTAAACAACAATTGAAATATGTCTACAATGCGCAAGCGTAACTATGGTGTGACCGCACTTGCAACGCCTTAATATACCGCACTTTGAGGCGAGTCTAAAAAATACCAAAAATCTTTTAAAAATCTAAAATTTTATTCCAAAGGTTGTTTTTTTTTTTTTCACAAAAATAAATAAGGATAAGTGGTCTTTAAATGCCTTTACTCGTGAACATCATAGTTACAATCCTGAATTATTTTTGTAATGGTTATTTTAAAGTAGAAATATATCTATCTAAGTTGATGACCCATCAGAAGATTCGTCTTGCGCGGCGGTTGAGGCTTCGTCTTTATCTTCCTCGCCTTGGTCAACAGTTTCACCCTCGTTGGCTTCATTACTATTACTAACACTTGAACTGCTGCCACTGCTCTCGTCCTGTACATCCTGGCCAAATCCATTCGTGTGCTCCGGAGTAGGAGCCGTATCATTAGCAGTAGCTGGCGGAGCAAGACTCTCCAGCCTCTGGCGAGCGGCATGCACGAGCTTCTCCAGCTCCGCAGACTCCGTTTCGATCTCGTAGTTCTTGGACACCAACAGCACCCAGTGCGCCTCCAGAGAACGCAGTCTCTCGCCGGCCTGTGTCTGCGCTTGCTTTCGCTGCCAGTTGACGTCCTGGATGTCCTTTTTCAGCTGCTGCAGCTGCAACTGCGCCTTTGCCTGCATGGCGGTAAATACCTCGAGGTAGGACTTCCACGCCTCCGTGCCGTAATCGAGCATCAGGTCCAGGTTGAGAGAGCGCACCCACTGGTGCTCAAGTTGTGCCATAGAGTTCTCAATGGCCTCCTGCCAAGCCGACACTTCGGACAACTTTCCGGACGGAGGCGGTGGCAACTCGTACCGTTTCATGGAAAGCGTTTCCATGGGCAGGCGGTTTTGGATACGCTCGAACTCGTTGACCATCAGAGGAGTCTCAAATGGCGACGAGGCCGGCAGCGGCAAGTGATCCAGGTAGTTCTTTGTAGGGCGATAGCGTCTGCACTCCTCCTCCACCATGGCGAGGGCCTTGAAGATTCGAAATCATTAACAAATACGCCAAACTGGTTGCTTACTTCAATCACATACCGACTCCCTGACCCCCACATCATCGTAGCCGTGATCAATGTAGGGCAAAGCATCCACAATAACTTCTCCGGCCATTATTATTATTTTGTTTTCAATATTTATATTAAAATTTCGCCAATGTGACCGTGGTATTACGGGTAAAAAATACCTTCTGTTACTAATGTCCGTCAAATTAGCGTCGGTGAGTTAGCGTCGAAATGGAACGGTGGGAAAATGGAACACTGAGGGATTTTTTATTTTTTATTTATTTCGTTAATAAGGCACCAATTTGAACAAAATAAAGTTTATAAATGCTTAAAAATTAATTTACTATTGATTTTTACTAGGTTTGAGGGGATTTGACCTTTGCGTCTATTAAAAAAAAGCATTTGAAAAATCGTGCTTTCGCAATTTTGATTATATCTCGGCTCACAGAGGATATGCAGCTATACCCGATATGCCAGGATAAAGGATATTTATTGTAGTTTTACTCTGCAAAGTTTCATTTTCTTTTGACCGTCAGTTTTTGAGAAAATCGCATAACAGTTAACCAACCTCGGGTCGGCTCCATACAAAATATGGCAGAAAATTTTTAAAGTCTTATAACTCCAGTTTAAGAGGATATGCCAACATGCACGGTATATGGGCTTATTAGGAGAAGTTTAAAGAATATTTGGTGAAAATTTCAATGGATTTTAACCGGCAGATTTTGAGAAAATCGAATAGCAGTGGGTGGTGTAATTGGGCTGATAACAGAGGCGCGAAGTATGAAAATGGAACCAGCTGTGAACTGGGAACTGTGAGCAGAGAACTAGTTGCTGATCCAAGGAACGGAACCATGTTAAAAAAATACTAGATTTA